>JAMPIV010005865.1:85000-132500 GCA_024509875.1 Oreohelix idahoensis | reverse complement strand
TTTAAATCACACTTCATGATGATAATATAAACAAATTCGCAATGTTTTCATTCGGAAAGAGTTCAAACATTTAATGAATCAATAACTCAGGCTTTCTAAAGGAATTCAAATATTAAATGCAATTTACAACATTCTAACCGAACAATAGAGAAATACATATTACATTCTAAGTTATCAGTAACGCAAAAACATCAAACCTTATTTCTTTTAATTTTACTTACAACATTCGCTTTTTTCAGCATTCATGCAAATATACATACTGTTACTGACAATTAATGTTACGATTAACATTTTAAATTAAACTTCACGAAATGAATACACTGTGGATTATCACTACATTTTTTTAACTTGGATCTCGGTAACTTTGCGTGGAGATGTTACCGTTCTAACCACGCCAACACACAGGCCCTTATGTTTACCACTACAAATTGAGCATTACGCTCAAATTCAAATATTATTTTTTTTTTCTGAATTATTACGCATAAAATTTTAATTTTACCTCTAGAGAATTGAGTGCAACATTCCAATTTATCACCCATGAATTGCTAATGAGATCTAGAGTTACATACAGTGTTCCCACTCGGAACTGAAAATTTCCACGCGCTGCAACGAATCTCTCACAATGACAAAAACATTGTACAGTACTTAACACCCCGAAACTAGTTACACATAAGTTGTTTACACAAAGTAGTAAACACCACTTTCTTAATCAGCAGTCATAATTATGCAAAGAATTCTATATAGCATTCAGGAAACTACGTGCATTTAAAATCACCACACATAATTACTTACGAAATGTTAGCTTATCGTTATAGAATTATATGTAGTACTCCGTCATCAAACCTAAATATTAAGTATACAAAGTAGAATTACTTCCAGCGTTTCATTATCGATTAAAAACAAACCAGTGTAATATTTTCGCGAAGTTCGTGCATTTAAAATAGGGCGTCATTTTACGCAAATTGTGTGAGACTTCAAAGATTTCTATTAGTCATTAATTTTATAATTGTCAGCGTTTAAAAAAACAATCGTTTTATATATAGTTAAACACTAAATGGCTTAAGAAATTACTAACATAATAGGTGGTCAACAGAACTGATGTTAAATTTTAGAAATCAAATTTTTACAATAAAAATTATAGCCATATAATTTCCACAAGATTCAAAGACGAATATGTGATGGTTGGCAATAATACGTTGACATATTTGGGGTTTAATTTACAGCTCATATTATTGTTTTCAAAACACTAAAAAACAGAGTACCCGAGACGCAAAATAAAATGTGAATATAGATAACGGTTTTAAGGATCGGTTGAGCTCGGTAGTGTTTTGAGATCAGCGATAGATATTAATCAAGGTGTAAGTGTGACGTGTGTGTGTGCATTTTTTTCTGCTCTTTTTTATTTTTATTAATTACCAAACAGTTAGAAGGTAGAATCAACACTAGTCTCACAAGTGTGTATAAATTACATATTTATTTATTTATTTATAACCTTTTTCCACCTAGAGCTAAAAAAAATATATATATATAAAAATTGAACTAACACCGGTCTTCTTTCTAATCATACATTTGAAACTTAATCTACTGAAGCAAATTATAACATCTTTCACTCACAACAGTATTACACGACATCTGCATGACTTCGCCTACAGATAGTACAGTTCGTGTTCTGTTTTAACGCCAACCGTCCACGCTTAAGTGCGCGATCCATGTACTTGATTTCAAACAGGTCCAGAATCCTATAGCTCGACTGTACATGATTTATTATGCAATTCACAAGCCATTATCCATATTATTATTATGTAGTAGTTGTGAACGTCAATCACAGTTATAAATTATGTCATACATATTATGTAATATGCCCCGTTCTCTCTGTATGAACATTACAATAAGGTTTTTTTTTTTTTTTTTTTTTTGTTTTTTTTTTTTTTTTACGGAAAAATGATCATTTCAAGGTTTATATCAAACAGTAGATGACACTATACCTTGTATTGTTTTGACATTTCAGCATATATAGAAGTTCATACCTTAATCTGACGTGCGCTGATCTATGCATGTCATTTAAAAAAAAAAAAAAATAAGTCTAGTCTTTGAACCGTTTATCTAATGCCATTCGAAAAGGTTGTTAACTAACTGAGCCCAGAGTAGGAATTCCAGCTTGCATACTTTTTGTTCATTAATTATTGCACTCACTCACTTAAGTTGGCTCAGTCACAGGCAAGTGTACGGCACTTGCAGTTTAGTATTATTATTATTATTATTTTGTTTCGCCCCCCTCCGAAATTCAGATGGTGTCATATTTTCCTAACATACTGTGATAATAATCACAATTGAAAGGATAACCTTTAAAAAAAGCCTAGCTTCAAGCAGTGGCTTACTAAGAGTGGTCCGCCACTGGTGACAGCCATGAAAATGGTGAGGGGGCGGGGGGGGGAGGGTCATCGGACACTGTTGACAGTACTGTACTATTATAACCTCTAATTACAAGCATAACATATTTTTCTGTGTGTTTATTTATAGGGGGTACCAAAGGAAGCACTTGCCCCGGTTGCCAAATACTATAGGTACGCCACTGGTTTCAAGTTTTTGATCTCAGCAATTGCTCCAGTGTTCATAAAACATAGCGCGTGTTTTAGCGAAATCTTGTGTCGTGTTAAATATATAACAGAACAAACGGGGCACAATCTAGCTTTAAGTTCAAACAATGTCTTGACGCAAAGTTTACTTCTGTTAAAAACTGAAACAAGTTACAACAATATTTAAAAGCAACACTAACCGTAGTTGTAAACAAAGCGCCTCGTTCTAGCCACATAGCCACATCCACAGATAGAAAAACAAAAACTGTCTTGTCTGGTGACTTTGCCGGTAATTTAGTATATCCAGCTAGCACGAAGTCTGATCCAATGAAATATATTCTCCACTAGTGTTTCTGATTTCTACCCCCGACTTTAAATTTCCCGGGAGTCGGAACGAGATTTGGGATTTTTCTCGCGATTCGGACATTTTCCCGGAAACATTTTTAAAAGTCCATATTTAAAAAAAATTAAAAAATCTATTATCATTTAAGGTGAAGAAAATTATAAACTTTAGGATAACAAATATTTTTTTTTAACTTTTGGATATTACTACGGGACCTCAAGACGCAGCAATAGAGACCGCAGTCAGCGACTCATAGCTTGACTGCCTGCGTCAGGACCAGCGAACCAGAGCTGGTCAAGACCGCACTCCACCTCCACGTGGTGGTCCTGGAAACAGTCTGCAGCTGTGCAGTCTGGCTGAGCGAGTGTGGATCGAAATGGGAAGGCAAACCCGGTCCTAAAAAATGCCGTGCAGAAGTCGGATGTGTCGACCGAAAGGTGCAGATATCACAGCTTAGGCGTAAACAGACACAACGCAACCACCGTCCTTTTCAGGACGAACGAAGAAGAAGAAGAAGAAGAAGAAGAAGGAGGATATTACTACTGTAATGTTGAAAATGTGTTTGGTGGTTATTTTTTAATATGTATTTATTTATTTTTGTTCATAAAATAACTTTTCAGGGAGACTAAACAATTGATAGATTTATCTGAAAATCTTTTAAGAATATTTGTTATAAAAGTGCCAGTTAATGAAAAAAAAAACCCCCCGTCATTTTCCGTCGAAATAGGTTTCAGTGTTAATACTGTACTGCATTTAAAAATAGAAGTGACCCACGCCCAAAATGGCGAGAAAAGATGTGTGTTTCGTAAATCTATTTAATTATACAATTTTTACTAATATTTATTCTTTTCTAAATTTCCCGGGCCCTGTTCATTATTTCCAAGGACTCGATATACAGTACTTAATATTTAAAAAATTCCCGGGAATCCGGAACCAAAAATCCTACTCTCCACACAATCAGATGTAATTTTTAATTTTTTTATATTAAATAGTTCTGTTCTTTCACAGCAACAGTTCATCATCTCAAGATGAAATAAGCAAAATTTTACAATATTGATTCAGTATCCTACAAATGATCACACATATAAACCTAGTGTTACAGGCGTGTCGTTGTAATTTATTACACTCGTGAGATCTCGTGAGATCGCCAAACCGCTTAAATTGTCTGCTTCTATGTGTACTTGATGTAAGATGTTCTTCCTACAATTTTTCTGATCTCATCATTTCCCATCCAGTCTCTCCTGGTAACAATAATGGCGTTTCTAAAGAATCTCATCTCAAACACAAAGGTACACGCGAAAAATCATAACGTGAACACAAACACACACGACGCAGAAAAAAACCCCACACATATAGGCACAAAGATAAGTAATGAGTGAGACAGGTTTTTTGGACTCTACTTGGTATAACATTATAGCATCTGTTGTTGTTATTGTTTTTGTTATTGTTATTGTTGTTGTTATTGTTATTAATCCAGCGGTGCTTGGGTCTCACCCTTCGGCCCAGTGTCATGTAGTGATATCTGCATGTTTTTGCAAGTTGTTTTGTTTCTCTGTACAAGGTGTTCCACTTATATGGCCTCGGAGAAAGAAGCATCTTCCTAACATCATCGAGTGCATGTTCTTGTCTTGTTCCCTACTTTGCTAATCTGTCTGCTCTGTCATTACCTGGTGTATTTAAGCGACCAAGGATCCACTGCATAACTATTCTGATAGTAGATGACATTTAAAGAATTACTACCAAACGAAAATAAATACCAGAAGCAATCTGAAACATCACTAGGTGTGAATAAACTTAACAGAACAAACCCTTTGTAGAGAACAGCTCAGTATAGCCAAACAGGTGTTGGAACAAGCCCACAGGGTAAGCTATGACAAAGAGAGGGCTCAAAGCAATGCTGCTAGACTCACAACCATAGAAATGTATCTGGGGTAAATCGACACAACCAGCTCAAGTGAAGAACTTCCGTGAACGCATTATGCTTTAGGTGACGCTACAGAGACATAACGAGAATTTTAAGAGCTTCCATACATTCTCATTCTAAACATTATAACCACTACTCATCTTCCCCGTAAGGAGCATAGGCCTGCATCAAAATGTATACCAAGTATTATAGTCCTTACCATCCGTTCAAAGCATTTCCAAATCTTCTGTTTCCATTCATTTAAACTATGCTTTAATCTTGTTCCAACCAACACATATTATTATAACATTTCGCTAACTATGCAATTATTGTTTTCACATATTCACACACAAATTAAAAACGCAAATAATAATAACAATTATAATATCAACACAAGGAAAATGGTTTTCAGTTTAAATGACCGCAGAACGACGAGGTGTACTGTCTTTTTCTTTCTGCACATCCCTCCAGCTCATGCTCTAAACTGAACACTGAGAAAATGTTCATTAAATCCACTTGTTACGGTCATGTCCATTTTTTTTTTTTGGGAGGAACCAGTACATTAGCGCACATTTAAGAGAGTTGATGTAAGTTATCAACAAACAACGACTTCAATTTATGCAAGAAACATTTGCAATCTCGTATATCAGTCTATATCCATACCAAGTTATTCTTCACACTTTAGATGTCAGCAGATGTCGACTCCACTTACAGGCATACTAAATAGTTCTTCTGTTAGGCAAGTGTGGATTTATAGCTCTTGATTGAAGCATTTTCTTAATTCAGCCTGTTGCTCACAAGATAGGTCGTAAGATATACTAGCCTAGGTTCGGCATAATAATAGCCACTTTTTTTTTGTCTGGAAACCCGTATATTAATTTTTTAAAGGGGTTCTTCGGTTGTAGAAGTCACAAGACATGCACACATTTCGGCTTCTGGTGAGCGAAATTCTCACTGTATATGTAGAAGATTTTCGAGAAGCTTCTTTGGAAGTTTCTAAAAGACGTTATCTCGTATACAATTATCATGAAATGATTGTCTAGAAGATTCTCAGACTAATTTAATAAGTCTAGGATATGTTATACATCACTTCTTGTAACCAGTCCACAGGACGTTAGTCAGTTGTTTTAATATATGTCCAAGTTTTTAATGTTCTCAGGCAGAGTGTGAGAAACGGAACCACTTTTTGTGTGTCTTTATTACTCACATTCGCAAAATCTGTTCTAATGAGAATTGAAAAAAGGTGTCAATCAGTACTCTGTCAAATCCGAAGTTATTCGAAGACGGTGCTACTTCCACTGTGATGAATGTTCAGAAAGATAAGAAAGCTGATGAGGATGATGGTGAGCAAGAGACGGCGATAGTGACTGGTTGAAGTGGTGGCTCATGCCTCGCGGAATACCGAAAGAGTCGTGTTGACCCATGGGTAGAGGTTCGGGAGTTGAGGAAGAAGGCATCAGATCACCGGGCAAAAATTGGCCGTCTGGTCCAAGACCTGAAAGAAGAATGATTAAAATGTTACCGTCATTTTAAAGTAATTTTTCAATATTTACAATGCAAAAGGGAAAGTATTTTCTACTGAGATGTTGTAAGCGACGCTGTGGCGTGGGTAATATGAATACATTAAGTATGTACTCAACATCACAGGCGTCCTAACATCAGAGGCGTCCTAACATCAGAGGCGTCCCATTAACAGCGTGGTTACAGCTCTGGTCTCTTGCAGCAAAGATGCCGGGGTTCTATTCATGACATCGACACGCTCAAACCTACTCAGCTGTAAATGAGCACCTGACTTTGCTTTTGAGTTAGGGAAGGAAAAGTCACACACCTCTCGATGCTGAGCCTAATATAGTGAAGTCTCTAACACTTCCCTTTCCGACTGCTGCAGTATCTGCTGTGGGACTATCTTTACCTTTACTAAACATCGGTGTCAGCCCTAGAGATAATGCAAGGTCATGCGAAGTATCGTTTTGTCTCTCCCCCCCCCGCCCCCCCCCCCCCCCGCCGCCCCGCCCCCCCCCCCCCACCCACCTTTTTCCTCCGTGACATACTGTACTCTTCTCGAATGAGGGTCAATTTTATACAGTTTGGTTGGATATCACTATAATTTCCGCATTTGTTTTTCATTTCGGAGCCCCGCCCCCCCTCCCCCCAAGAAAAAGAAGACGGTTTCGGTGCTGTCGCACCTACCAAAAGCCGACTTTGCTTAAGACACAATCACAGTTTTAAATCTCATGTTGCAGTATTGTATATTCATAAATAGAAATACCCCATTTAGTTTCTGGAGTCTCTGTGGAGACATTTCTCTGAGATCTCTCAAGACAAAGCTTATCTCTCCTACTTACATATGTCATGTCACCTTACACCACAATCATTTTAGGGCAAACTGCCCCTTTCACACACAAATAAGAAACATCTCACATTGATTTGAAGCGGCGCGGGAGACGTAAAGTTCATTACACCCAAGGAAAACATGAAAGCAAAGGTGCTAATTCGTATATTCTTTGAAAACGTAAAGATACCAAACACACAAAAACAGAAAGAACGTGCGTAAGTGCTAAGTGCGCACTACACAAAACATTCTCTTAAGGGTTTTACTCAGGATACCAATGCCAAAAAAACTAAAATAATTTACGTCTCCATTGGTTTCGGAGCTACAATGGGTCTTCTCACGCGGTTCCGATTATTTCTGAGAACTAATGTAATTCGCACCAGTTATTTTCCCCCGCTGTTGCTAATCCGCTGCACACTAGAGCTGTTAGCGATAGTTAACATGATTCTGTTTGTGCCTGCAACCTCTCTACTACACTTTTTATCTAATCTATTTTGTAGTTGTTAACATTGTTTTGCTGTTGTTGTTCATGCTGTTTCTGTGTTCTCCTCCTGCAGCAGCTGTGGTTGTTATTTCACCTGGCGGCTATCTAATGAATTAGTATTCTGCCTATGTGCCAAGCATCGCCCAGTAAATACCAGACCCTCACCACTGTTAATCATCACTAATTAGGCTACAGTTAAAGAGATATTGCTGAACGGTTTTCCTCAGATGCAGGACATCGCAAGCTTGATTACCTGTGAGCTGTTGGTGGCCTCGATTCATGAATGCTGACACTTAAAATATGCATGATTTCTTAACAATAGTTATACATAGTAACTTCTGGAACTTTCACATTTCTTCAGGTACTTTATCATCAAGCGCCCGATCGGCAGAGTGGGAAAGAGCGCTGGCCTTTCGCGGCACAGGTACCGGGTTTTATTTTAAAAAAACAGTGGCATCGCGCTCCAATCTAACCAGCTGTAAATGGGTTCCTGAATTTGCTCTCGGGTTAGGGAAGGCAAAGGCAGCGAAGAAAGCAACTGGTCACCCCACCTCTCAAAGCTGGACATAGTATAATGAGTCTCCATAATTTCCATCCCTACGGCAGTATATCCTATGGGACTACCTTTCATTTTATTATCAAAATCAGTGTTTTGAAAATTCGCCTTACTGTCTCAAATCGTCTGCACATAGTTTAAAGCTTAGGTTTCTCTTTCTTGTTTGTCTGTCACTGGACACCTATAACCTTGAATAGGTCAGGTATCATCTGAAAATGATAATCTAAGCTGCGCCTGCTATACAATTAACACAGTAAGCGCTTAACCAACTCACACACGCACAAACACACCCAAACGCATACTTCCTCTATTGCATTCTCTGCCTCCAAATTGTGCTCACCGGATTTTTTTGTGTGCTCATCAACTCAGTATCGATCTATATGTTCCACAGAGTCATATCTAAAATGTGTCTGACTCTGACCAAAAAAAAATATTTATGCGCCACCTCTGGCAGCAGCTTGTTGGCAAGGAAAGCATTAAAACATCATCTATATTTTTTCCGCACAGACATTCTGCCTTAGAATAAAGAAGCCGTACGAAATTTATTGCACGCAAGTCATTTTGTCTTCCTAGTATCAAGAACTCGTGGGCGAAGTTCCTCATCTTTCAAATCTCTTTCACTACAGTCACAATCCGAAGCTACCGTCGACAGATCTTATAGCCGAGTGAGTACAACGTTATTTGTGGCTTTCCCTTGGAATGTCAGATCTCTCAGAAAGCATCTAGGACAGCTAACGCAGCGTCGGCTTAGCTACCAGTCCCTTTCAGGAGTAGCCCTTATCAGGGCTTCATCATTGCTTTTGCGCTCTGATATAACCGACGGGCTTCGGTCTAGGTTGAAAGAGATGTGTTTCGCCGTAAGAAGGAAAAAGGCTCAACAAAATCAAAATCATACAGCAGCGTGCGGTTTTTGTGTCGTAACTGCCTTCCAGCATTTGGTCTAGCTGAAAGAAAACAAGAACTATAAAATAGCATAGTATCTGCATGAACTGAACTTTGTCAGGGAGTCCAATGTCCAGACAATATAGGAAATAGAAATTAATATTCAAGCGTTACAGTTCGCAGTCTAATATCTACAGCCAAAGCTGTGACCTCCAAATGCCAAATTAGCCCAAACATTCTCCGCTGACTAAAGCACATAACTTTTAAACAAGGCACAGCCGGACATTCAGCCACGTCAGCGCCGCCACTGGCACAAGGTACAAACATTACACGTTCACACATGTGTTCATGTCATTCACGTGCAGAGAGATCCTGGTGCACGCGCATTCTACTGACATAGTTCGCACACGTGTTTGCATGTTTTAGTGACAGCCAGTATGAGTGAAGATCACTTAAATGACAAACTAAATCCCTGCTAATATTTCCCAATAAAATCCGCTGTTGTTGGTGGAATGAAAACGTGCTTCGGGAACGACTGCTATCAAAAAGACAAGCTTTTGATGTTGAAATTGCAACCCTCGTTGTAATGGTTGCTGTGGTTTTGTTTTTGTTCTTGTATTTCTTTGTCTGACAAGAGTTACACATAAAACGCAAGTATATGGAGAGAGATTATTGTGGTAATAAGAATGCCTCTGTTTATGAACTTGCATTTTATTTGTTTTACGATTTTGTTGTTTCCATAAACCGTTATGAGTGGACCATTAGAGCATAGTGTATAATTACCTCGCTTTTGTCGTCGGGCATTATTTAAACATAAAATGAACTACCGCCATATATTTGTCATCTTCTTTGACTGCTTCTTTGGCGTATGGTTAAGTTTTGTTGCTGTATGAAAGTTTGAGCACTTTCTGTTTCGTTGGGGCTCTCTCTCTCTCTCTCTCTCTCTCTCTCTCTCTCTCTCTCTCTCTCTCTCTCT
This sequence comes from Oreohelix idahoensis, assembly GCA_024509875.1. Taxonomy (NCBI): domain Eukaryota; kingdom Metazoa; phylum Mollusca; class Gastropoda; order Stylommatophora; family Oreohelicidae; genus Oreohelix; species Oreohelix idahoensis. The sequence goes on along the minus strand of JAMPIV010005865.1, from coordinate 122,448 downwards.
CGTTATCTATCTATCTATCTATCTATCTATCTATCTATCTATCTATCTATCTATCTATCTATCTATCTACCTATCTATCTATCTATCTATCTATCTATCTATCTATCTATCTATCTATCTATCTATCTATCTATCTATCTATCTATCTATCTATTTAGAAAACTAGAAACATCAAAAGTAAACCTTCAACTAGTGACGATAATTAAATCATTCCTGTCACACAGAAAACATGTAGTTTCTTACAATAACTCTTGCTCATACCCAACCATAATAAATACCGGCGTTCCTCAGGGCTCTATTCTTGGGCCTCTACTTTTTGCCATATACATTAATGACCTTCCATTACGCGTCGAACACGCATCCTGTGACCTATTTGCTGATGACTGTACTATCTACACGAGTGATACGAGTTGCAACACACTCGAACTATCGTTACAAAAAGATACAGACAATCTGATTAAGTGGAGCATCGGAAATCGCATGCTAATTAATATAATTAAAACAAAGTGCATGTTAATATCAACTAGACAAAAATTACAAAATTCTGAGAAAACAACACTTCAGATCTATATTGGTACCTCACCAATTGAAAACGTTAATGAACATAAAACTCTAGGAATAGTCGTTGACCAGCATCTTAATTGGAACTCACATGTTCATGCACTGACTAAGCAAACGGCACAGAAAGTTTACCAGTTAGCTAAAATCAAACATTTCCTAGATGAAGATGAACGAAAATTGTTCTATATATCTCACATACAAACAAACCTTGACTATTGCTCCACAATCTGGGATGGTTGTTCTATGTCCAACACAAAAAGACTCCATTCACTACAAAAGCGTGCAGTGCGTCTAGTTTCTGACAACTGCCAAACACAGTGTGTAGATCTATATAAATATCTCAAAATACTGCCTCTAAGAAAGCGCTTTCTGTTCAACAAAGCTAAATTTGTTCACAAAATCCTGTCACAGAATGCTCCAACATATCTGTGGCCAATGTTCAAATACAGTGAAAGACGCAGTCAACGCCTTAACAAAATACAAGTGCCCAAGCCTAGGCTTGACTTATTCCAGAAAAGCTTAGCTTACTCTGCTGCTCATCTTTGGAACTATCTTCCACATTATCTAAAACATAACAACCTCAGTCCCTATTCATACAATCGTAAACTTTTCGAATACTTTATGAGTTCTGATTATCTGCCCCCCTAATATGATTATTTTTCCGAACAAATGGTATAATATCGAGTGTAGGTTTAATGATGATGTTAGTGCTTTTCAACATATTTTGTTTCATGGTAATACTTAGTTTGTACTTTTCAACATATTTTATTTCATGTTTATAATTAGATACTGTGAATGTGAGTATGCTATTATTTTACCTGTACAACGTTGAATTCCTTGAATTGATGGGTAAATTGTATGTGAGAATAAATGAAATCAGTATAAAAGACGGGAGAAAGGAAGGGCAGAATGTCAGACTGGCCTGCGTGCCCAATTCTCAACCCTTTGAAAATAAAGTTCGTTCGTTCGTTCGTTCGTTTTATCTATCTATCTATCTATCTATCTATCTATCTATCTATCTATCTATCTATCTATCTATCTATCTATCTATCTATCTATCTATCTATCTATCTATCTATCTATCTATCTATCTATCTATCTATCTATCTATCTATCTATCTATCTATCTATCTATCTATCTATCTATCTATCTATCTATCTATCTATCTATCTATCTATCTATCTTTCTATGTCTCCCTCTTTGTCTCCCTCTTTGAATGTTTGTACTTTTCAACATATGTTATGTCATGCTTATAAGTAATTAATGTTAATATGAGTGTGCTATATTATTATTTTACTTTAACGTTGAACGTTGAATTCCTTGACATTGAGTCATGTGGATATGTAGTAGTCCATAAGCAACCACCGTATTTGCACAGAGTAAGTCACGGGAGTGTCTGATGAGACAAGAACAAAATAGACCTATAGCTTCCTCAGGCAACGTTATCATGTCAAACAAATGGCTACCCTCAGGCAACCTTATCATGTCAAACAAATGGCTACCCTCAGGCAACCTTATCATGTCAAACAAATAGCTACCCTCAGGCAACCTTATCATGTCAAACAAATGGCTACCCTCAGGCAACCTTATCATGTCAAACAAATGGCTACCCTCAGGCAACCTTATCATGTCAAACAAATGGCTACCCTCAGGCAACCTTATCATGTCAAACAAATGGCTACCCTCAGGCAACCTTATCATGTCAAACAAATGGCTACAAAAACCACAGCTGCATGAGCACATGAATGGTTCTGGTGCATGTTTCATGCAAGGGGTTCAGCTACAGTTTTTGCCCCATGCTCCATAGGGGGCGAGAAGAGAAATGGCGAAGAATGCATCTACACGCGGATACTTGAAAGTAACATTTTGAAAGCGCAAATGGTGCCTGATTAAACACACAAGACTGGTACTCACATTATATACACATATGCACACAAACGTGAACGTATACCAAACACCCATATACATGAAACATACACAATATTTACGGTCCCTCTTCACATATACACACACACACACACAACCGAACAACGCTTTTATCTTCATTGTCACCGTTATCTATGAGAGCATCAAGCAGTTCACTAAAGCGTGACCTCTTATATAGATCCTAAGTCCGACACGCATCGTTGACACGTCTGTCTTGCTTTAGTCCGATCAAGGGATAATTGTTTTAATGGACAGAAACGCCCGTAAAAAAAAAAATAATAATAACCACATTCTCTTGTCTTGGAACTGTGATTAGATAGGTCTCTAAGATAACCACTCTATCTTCTCGGCAACTGTGACTACATAGGTCTATAAGATAACCGCTCTCTCTTGTCGGCAACTGTGACTACATAGGTCTATAAGATAACCGCTCTCTCTTGTCGGCAACTGTGACTACATAGGTCTATAAGATAACCACTCTCTCCTGTTAACCGGTTCTGGGATCGAAACCTGACAATGTCACACTCTATTCTGCCCAGCTGTAAATGGGTACCTGGCTCTGCTGTTGAGTTAGGCAAGGCAAAAGGCAGCGAGAAAAGGAACTGGTCACCCTGACTTCTATAAGAAAACTGGACTTTAGTTTCGTTAAATCTCTAACACTTCCCTCCTTAATATGGCAATATATGCTGTGAGACTACCTATAACTTTTAGTAAAGTATAACAGTGGTAAAAATGGTGATAGTAACAGTAGTTATAATTGTACTGGGAGCCGCGCTAGCGTAGTGGTTACAACACCGCTCTGGCGACCGGGTGATTCAGGATCAAACCCGGGCGACGGCATTTGAGGATTTTTCGTCGACCGGGATTTGGACTGGATTAACTCGAGACCTGGCGAGGACATTTGAAGAAGTGTCATCGACCAGGCACTGGCGGCTCCTGAGCCCACCCAGCTCTAATGGGTACCTCCGAAAACGGCGAGTATCTGCCTGAATGGCGAGGGACACTTGTCTCTGTACAAGAAAATAGGATACTCACGTAAAAATCAATGTCAGGTTAGACACTAAAAAAAACCTGAGATTTCGCCTCGAGTATTAGCGGGCGTGCGAAAAAAAAAATAGTTGTACTAGTAGTATTAGTAGTAGTATAGTAGTAATATTAGCAGTAGTAGTAATAGTAGTAATACGAGTAGCAGCAGCAAAATAATGGGAATATAGTGCATGAACTAATAGGATTGGAGGTCTAAACGTATTACCACTTACGACTCGTACCAATTTGTCATTTTTATTCATTTTGCTTAACTCTAACTCTCTTTTCTCAATTGTTTTTTATGCACGTGACCCCGGTGAAGAGACTGTGTTAGTATCATTGGCCATGTCTTTGACCTTTGCACCTACCAATGATCGTTAACTCCAACGTTTAACGTGGTGTCACAGATTATTCACGAGGCATGAGAAATATGTTCAGGAACCAGCCATGATGCGGGACAAAACAAAGGTCTACAATTAAAACGAGGGAACGCATAATTATTTCGTTACACTGTAGTTTGGTATAAATGTCAGGCTTATCTTGAAATAATTTCAAATGACTCGATTTGTCAAAACCTACCGACTTTTGTTAGCATTCATGGCGCGTGATTTCTTCTTCTTCCTACCGCCCGGAGTCACGCGAACCAGCGGCGTGGGGATTTGTAATTCAGGCTCCTGAATTGGTTTGGACAGATCTGAACACAGTCGCGCTCCTGGGCCAGGGTTGAGGAGTATACGTGGTGACAGAAAGAAAGTTTTATACGTGATGACATAGATGCGATGAAAGAGAGAAAGTAAGTTTAGAAGATCTGGCAACAATGAAGTGAATGGATAAGGAAGAAGAAATAGAAAACAAAATAGTGAGAGAAAAAAAAGATAAAATGTATTGAATACATGGCAAAAACCGACAATGGTAATGTATTATACAATGACACACAAGCAAGATCCCAAGAATGGTCAGAATGTTCCATCTCGAAAGATTAACGATGATATAGTGCAGAAACTAACAGGTGTGTGGCTGAAAAACGCAAGTACAGAGCTCAGTTTCAACATGAAGCTTGGCATAAAACAGTTTCACGAACATCAAACACAAACGCACGCAAAGAGGACTCAAAATAAGGAAAAACAAAAACATCCAAGCCGTAAAGCCCCGAAAGTGATTCACACCACGCGAGCATTCCAAACAGTTGATGGAAGTTCAGGTTTCATGGAGCCGACCAGTCAGTCATCGCCATATCTAGGGCCTCATCTGGTCGCATCCAAAATAAAACTGATGTTTGTGTAAACCAGGGAGATTTAATGGACTAACGAATCCCCAACCAATAATCCGCCTCCTATTTCGGTCACGCACAATACTCTTTACCAGTTCATCATTTGGCTTTTGGTCATGGATGGAGTGTTACCGCAGATCTCACTCTTCCCTTTTATATTTTTAAGTATTTTATTTTATTTTAAACACCCGTGTGTTACCGGGGCCCGAAAGGGGAGCAAAGAATAGTAACACTGTCCCCTGCCAAGCATGTCGTAGAAGGCGACTAAGGAGGGTTGGGCATGGGGCCGGTTACCCCATCCTGTAAAAAAAAATTTAAACCACAAAAAACTTCAACAAATATGGACAAGTCAAATAAAGAAAATAAAACACAGCCATCCAAGACAGGGGAAGGTCCTCTCGCGGGGAGGCGTATGATGCAACACAGAGAAAGCCGAAAGGAATCTGTGTTGCTGACTAACCTTCTTTCTTCTAGGAGAACTTCCAGATTTGGCACCTGGAATGTTCGGACATTGAACGAACAAGGGAAAGTGGCACAAGTAGCAGCAGAAATGAGGGAATACAAAATCGAGGTTCTGGGAATGTGTGAAACAAAGTGGAAGGGGGTAGACAGGAAGAAACTCATCACAGGTGAATTGGTGCTGTCCTCAGGACACGAAGACGAAAGTTCACACCACAGTGAAGGGGTAGCTCTTATGTTATCTAAAGAAGCACAGAAAGCACTCATTGAATGGGAAGCTGTGGGACCCAGAATAATAACAGCTATTTTCAAAACAGCTAAAAAGAAAATTCATGTCAATGTCATCCAATGTTATGCACCAACTAATGACAAAGAAGAGTCTGTGAAAGAAGCATTTTATACTAAACTACAGGAAATTATGGATAAAGTAAAAAGAAGAGACATCATAATTTTGATGGGTGACATGAATGCAAAGATAGGTACAGTCAATACCGGATTTGAAGAAGTCATGGGAAAACATGGGCTAGGAGTAATGAATGAAAATGGAGAACTATTCGCAAACTTCTGTGCTTCAAATCAACTGGCTATAGGAGGAAGCATGTTTCTAAGAGAATACACAAGGCAAATGGATATCACCAGACCATAGAACAGAAAATCAGATCGATCATATATGCATAAAGAAGAAGTTTAGATCATCATTGCAGGATGTAAAGGTATATAGAGGAGCAGATGTGGCATCAGATCACCATCTTCTGATAGCCAAAGTAAAAAATGAAACTCAAGAGATATGCAACAATGCAAAATTATAGACAACAGTTTAATGTAGGACAGCTAAGAAATCAAGAAACAAGAGACAAATTTGCGGTCACAGTATCCAACAAATTCCAAGTGCTCCAACAGTTGGAAGATGTAGAGAATACAGAAGACTATTGGCAGCAGGTCAAAACGGTATGGAAGGAGACATGTGAAGAAATACTGGGGAAAAGGGAAAGACAACAAAAAGCATGGATAACAACAGAAACCATCAATAAGATAAAAGATAGAAAAAACAAGAAAGCAGAGTTAAACACAAGCAAAACCAGAAGTTCCAAAGCCAAGGCTCAAGAAGTGTACACAGAAGCAAACAAAGAAGTAAAAAGAAGTATCAAAAGAGACAAGAGAAAGTATATTGAGGAGTTGGCAAGAGAGGCAGAAGATGCTGCAGCCAAAGGAAATATGAGAGAACTGTATAGCAGCACAAAGAAGCTAACAGGGAAATACAAGCAAACAAGTTGCCTCATAAAAGATAAGAATGGGAAACTGCTCAGCAATATACAAGAGCAAATGAAGAGGTGGACGGAATATTTTGGGGACCTTCTCAATAGACCAGCTCCACAAAACCCGCCGGACATCCAGCCAGCAGAAGAAGAGCTACAAATTAACGGTGAAAGACCAACGAAGGAAGAAATAAAGAAAGCCATAAAGCTTCTAAGAGATGGAAAAGCGTCTGGACCTGATGGCATTCCAGCAGAGGCCATCAAAGCAGATATCGACACGGCTACAGAGATGTTATATAAATTACTTGGTAAAGTCTGGGGAAAAGAAGAGATACCAGCAGTGGTTAAGTTGCCTAAGAAGGGAAATCTACAAGAGTGCACAAATTATAGAGGAATAATGTTACTATCAGTGCCAGGAAAGGTATTGAACAGGATTATCCTTGAGAGATTAAAGGAGTCCATAGACAAGAAATTGAGAGATGAACAAGCAGGTTTTCGACAAAACAGATCATGTACAGACCAGATAGCCACTTTGAGAATAATAGTTGAACAAAGTCTGGAATGGAATTCACCACTATACATCGGATTTGTGGACTACGAAAAAGCATTTGACAGTGTGGACAGAGAATCACTTTGGAAATTGATGAGGCATTATGGAGTTCCCCTGAAGATCATTAATTTAATAAAGAAAACCTATGAAGACATGACGTGCAGAGTTCTTCATGAAGGACAGCTTACAGAACCATTTGGGATAAGAACAGGAGTGCGACAGGGATGCCTCTTGTCTCCATTTCTTTTCTTGCTGGCAATAGATTGGGTTATGAGATCATCGACAACACACAACAGAAATGGAATCCAGTGGACTCTGACTAAGCAGTTGGATGATCTGGATTTTGCTGATGACTTGGCTCTCCTGTCCCATAACCGTAATCAGATGCAGGACAAATTGAAAACACTCGATGAGAGGTCACAGCAATTGGGTCTGAAAATACACAGGGAAAAGACAAAAATAATGCGAATAAATGCAGGTAATGAAAACAGGGTTGAACTTGAAGAAACACCAATACAAGATGTAGAATCATACACATATCTTGGCAGTAATATAGACAAAGTTGGAGGGACAGACAGCGATATCAAAATAAGAATACAAAAGGCAAGAGGAGCTTTCATTGCATTGGGAAATATATGGAGATCAAGAGAAATAGGATCCAACACGAAAATAAGAATCTTCAACTCAAATGTGAAGTCAGTCCTATTGTATGGCTCTGAGACATGGAGAACAACAAAGACAACAACCAAAAAGCTACAGACTTTCATAAATGGGTGCTTGCGTAGAATAGAGGGATTAAAATGGTATGACAAGGTTACCAATGTGGAACTGATGACAAGAACTGGACAAGTGCCAGTGGAACAAGAGATGAGAAGAAGACGATGGCGATGGATAGGACACACACTGAGGAAACCTGTTGATAGCATTACAAGGCAGTCCTTGTTCTGGAACCCCCAGGGCAAGAGAGGCAGAGGAAGACCAAGAAGTACGTGGAGAAGAGAGTTGGAAACAGAGGTGAAAATGATGAGGAGAACATGGAAAGAACTTGAGATGATGGCACGTGACAGGAGGACTTGGCATGTGTTTGTTGAAGGCCTATGCTCCTTTGGGAGTGGAGGGTTATGAATGAATGAATGAATTTTATTTTAAACGAGATGTCTCTATTCGTTTTTAATTCTTAATATCCACTTTTATGTTCTTCTCTCGCAAAATACATACCACTATAAGGTCTTTTTTATATTTTGATGAATGCCCTAATATAACCGATGGGCCTTGAGTCTCAGCTGAACGGTGCGCCCCTCGCCAAAACGAGACAAAACTGCTATTTACAAATCGAAGTCCGTGTTACAGTTCATCGCAACTGTCGTAACTGTTTAACTTAACTCAATGTCATAATTTCTCGTAATTGTAATTGTTTAACTTTCAATCGGTGTCAAAGTTTCTCGTAACTGTCGTAATTGTTTAACTTTAATTCCGTGTCATAGTTTCTCATGACTGTCGCAAATTATTTAACCTTCATTCAGTGTACATATAACCTTCATTCATGGCTTCTTGTACTTGTTTAACTTTCATACCGTGTCATAGTTTCTCGTGCCTGTCTTTTCATTTCGTGCCACAGTTTCTCGCACTAGTCATAATTGTTTCACTTTCATTCGGTGTCATAGTTTTTTATACTTGTAATGGTTAATTTTTTTTTTACCGTGTCATAGTTTCTCGTAACTGTTGTAATTGTTTAACTTTAATTCCGTGTCACCATTTCTCGTGACTGTCGTAAATTATTTAACTTTCATCCAGTGTCATAGTATCTCTCGTAACTGTCGTAAATGTTTAACTTTCATTCATAGCCATGGTTTCCCGCAAGTTTCTTAACTGTTTAACTTTCTTTCCGTGTCAAAGTTTCTCGTAACTGTCGTAACTGTTTAACTTTCATTCATAGCCATAGTGTCCAGCAAGTTTCGTAACTGTTTAACTTTCGTTCCGTGTCATAGTTTCTCGTAACTATCGTAACTATCTCAACTTTCATTCCGCGTCAAACTTCCCCGTAATTCTCATCCCAATTGTTATCAAGCATTTTACACCTACTGTCACCGATTTTGTCTTCTTAAACATATTCTAAAAACATTTAATTTACAAGATGTTTACTCTCAAATTTCGTACGTTCTCCTTAATGTGCCATTGTTTTCTAGTGGCAACGACTGAAATAAATACTTAGACACATTTAGCAAACAGGCGTACAATTTATTTAAGTGTACAATGTGTTTAAGTGTACAATGTATTTATGTATACAATGTATTTAAGTGTACACTGTATTTAGGTGTACACTGTATTTAAGTGTACAATGTATTTAAATGTACAATGTATTTGTGAATACAATGTATTCACATCGTTCCAGACTTGAGACCGAAATAGATATATTCCAAAGAGCAGAGTCAGGTACCCATTTACAGCTGGACAAACTACCCGGTTTCGATCGTGGAACCCGGTTACTGCCGCGAAAAGAAACCGCTCTGACTGTTTAACCAATCAGACGGTTACCACTAACAACAAAGAGTATAATTAGCCAAATTCTTCCAGCTGTATGGCCAGTGAGCCCGATTCCAGAGACCGGATTTATTCCTGGATCTCGCTGAAAAGACCCGCTATCGTGTTTGGATCCTGGAACCCCGGTAACTACCGTGAAAGGACAGCACTCTAACGACGTAGCCAATCTGACCCTGATCATAAGCAACAAAAAGTATTATCCTAACCAAATTCTTCCAAGCTCTATGGTCATTACCAACGGGCTGATCACCCGTTTGCCAGTTACTTCGATTACGGAAACAACAGCAAATGGATTGATTTGCCGTTGCCCTAAAGACGCCAATAGGCGTGATGGGAAACAATGGCAAAGAAAACCTATCTGCTGTTGCCCTAAGACGCCACTAGGCGTAATGGCCACTGACTGCTTTGACGGTCGGTGGCTAAGGACGGAAGAAGACTATGGTCATTACCACCATCTTGCTGACCTCTTGGAACCTTCTCTCTTAAGTCCAGGTTTACTTTTTGTTGCATTTTTTATTAGTTTCAAGTTGTTGTTAGTTACCGGGGGTCTCTGAAGAAACCAAGAAAGAACACGAGTATTGCTCCCTCATGCATGTCGTAAAGTGTGAGGTTGTGAATGTAGCAGTCAACCTCATCATGTAAAAGAAACATGTTGTTACAGACATCCCTGCGACAGGAGCCTATACTAGAATATAGGCTTTCTGCATGGAGGTCAGCTGCCGTAGGGATTGCATGCTCAGCAAGGAGCGTCAAAGAAGACATGAATGCATTCTGTTTCTGCTGTATGTTTGTTTGCTGAGGACGGTTTCTTTATCAATAGTGTCGGCTGTCTTGCTGTTGAATCTGACGTACCCTTTGTACGCTTTTATAATGTTTGTTTTCCAGCTAGCCGGAGGTCATAAATGTGTGTATGATTAATGTGTGTTTATGTGTGTGTTTCTTTTTCTATTCAACTACTGCAGCGTGAATAATTTATTGGTCTTACGACTCCTCAAAATCGGATGACACTTTTTTTAAAAAATATTTGGACTCTGATTATTTGTCTTTACCGCGCCATTTGGACTCTGATTATTTGTCTTTACCGCGCCATTGAATCAGCACATTTAAAGTAAGCTAGCTGAAATCTAGCATATTCTAGATAGTCGAAATCAGAAACAGCTGGAGGTGAGTGAAGTGTTAGAGACTTCGGCATACTAGATCCAATTTTCTTTGAGGTGAGGTGACCTATTTCTTTCCTCGCTGCTGTAGCCGTTTTTAACTCAAAATCAGAGTCAGGTACTCATTTACAGCCGGGTAGACTGGGCGTGACGCTACCACGTCTCGATCTCGGAATACGGTAACTGTACCACGAGAGGGTAAGACTCTAACCGTTGAGCGAATCAGAAGCTACTAGCATAATCAGCATAACAAAATGCGTGCTGAATCGCAGCTAGACTACCTCGACATTCGAGGTAAGTATATGTTCTGTGATAGATGTCAAAGAACGTCTCGCTGAAAAGACCCGCCAGCTTAAGAACAAAGGTGTCGAGATATGAACGCTCGTGTGTGCATATATCCTTGCTTTAAGTGCACCGTACTTCACATGACAAGTGCGCAAGGCTGTACACAAATATGGCGCGAGAGATGTGTACACGGTGAAACAAGAGAGCTCTTTCCGCATTTGCATGAGCTTGTTTACTCGCTACTTAACGGGTTCACAAGCGAATTGTGCCGCGTATTTGGCGCACTGGACGCTTGTACTTCCGGACGGAACACATTTATTTGTCTTTCCTTTATATACATACTTACAGGGTTTAATTTTTCCTATACCTGCTATTTTTGGACATTATCACACGCTTTTCGGACTGCTTCTTAAAGACACTTTTTCATTTTAGAGAAAGAGGCGCTGGAAAAAGTGTTCTTGCTAGGTTTAAGATATGAATTACAACTGTTATAAAGTACAGTAATATACATAGCATTTGCGGAAAATTGAGAATTTTCGGAAAATGGAAAGCTTTCTTTTTCTCTATGTGTTTTTATATCCCTTTAATTTTCTCACTCTAGAGATTCTACATCACGGACCGCTTCGTTTTTTCATCTCTTGTTCCACGGGGGCTTGAATGGTTCCTATTATCAGTTCCACATATGTGATCCCGTCATGTCATTTCAATCTTTTTATTCTACGCAAGCGACCATGTATGAAAGTTTATATCTTCTTGTTCACTTAGGTTGTTATTCTCCATGTGTCCTACCATAATGATACTTAGAAGCGTTTGGGCACGCGCAGTTCCGCTCGTATTTATTGCTTTTTTTTAATACTTAGATTCGCTTTCTTCCACACCGACTTTTTGTTTTTAATTCATTAGCCCCTGACGACAAACGACTTCCCTGACGAAGGCTTTGTGGCCGTTACATAGGTTATTTTCTTGTCTTTTGTTCTAGTAAGCTGTATTATCTTTTTTTTTTTTTAATCCCCACTTTAAATTAATCTCCGGAATCACAGATGTTTTAATTTACGAACACCGAGTATTATACCCAATATTCTCACACGTGGAAAAAAGATCACAGTATTTCCAAAAGAACCCAGAATTAACTCATTCTGGTTATTCAGAATGAAAACTTTAATATCTTCACAACAGGGGCACCACAACGACATCCCACCTCCATTGCACCAGCTTACCCCGGTCTACAACTTTAGTACCAGCATACCTAACGGTCTCCGTAGACATAGCTCATTCCGCGCGTGAGTAATTTACATATGATGATTATCTAACGTCAACATATTACAGCAACATTACACGGAAAACATTGTGGTCTGACATCATATCGCGTAAGAATCACAGATCAGAACCCAACGGTAGTACAAGGGGAGCAGAAGGAATGTGTCTTTATTCGTCTGGGATAGAGACTTCTACATTTCCTTTCCGTGCTCCAGGAATCCACGTTTATCGCTTCACCAGTGGTAGCGGGTGAATAAACAAGAAAAATAACTCTTGTGTTCTCACACAATGGACCTACGACCGTAAATGACTATATATATATATATATATATATATATATATATATATATATATATATATATATATATATATATATATATATATATATATATATATATATATATATATATATGAGAGCAAGTCAGTAAATAAGTCACAAATGGCTATTAAAAAACAAACTAAATGAGATACGAACTTGAAAACGATTTATTATTGCACTTACATTTCCCCTTATTTCTCAACATAATCTCCACCAACATTGATACACTTATCCCATCGCTTTATCAGCGCCTCAAAATCTGCAGCATTGAAGTCTTTGGTCCGCTGTTTTAGCCACATTCGCACATCACGTTCAACCGCTTCGTCATTCGCGAAACGTCTGCCGCGAAGGTGAGTTTTTAGTGGACCAAACAGGTGGAAATCGCCCGGGGCTAAGTCGGGGCTGTAAGGCGGATGTTCAAGAAGTTGCCACCCTACTTGTTCAATTTCTCCTCGGTTAATCGAGCCGTATGTGGTCTGGCATAGTCGTGATGGAGCAGTACTCTTCTAGTCAGTAGGCCTGGACGTTTTCTTCGAATTACATCCCGAACCATCAACATAACTTCACAGTACGATGCAGCAGTCGCATTCTCACCTTTCTTCTGGAAATGGGTTAACAGCACTCCTTGAGAATCCCAAAACACTGTAAGCATAACCTTCCCTGCTGATGGCGTAACCTTGAATTTCTTGGCAGAAGGTGAAGAAGGATGTTTCCATTGCATTGAAGCACGCTTTGATTCGGGTTGGTAGTGATGCACCCATGATTCGTCCCCAGTAACAATCCTGTTAAGCATGTCTTCTCCTTCATCTGCGTACCGGGAGAGATGTTGCAAGGACAGGCCCATTCGGTTCATTTTGTGTTCCTCAGTCAGTTGTCTGGGCACCCACCGTGAGCACGCCTTTCCGGAAATTCAAACGATCATGCATTATGCTGTAGGCTAAACCATGAGAACACCCTATTGCAGTTGCTACACTGTCTATCGTTACTCGCCTGTCAGCTTGAATCATCTCCCCCACCCGCCACACAGATGCTTCTGTCGCAATCTGAAGAGGACGACCAGGTCGGTCTTCATCAGCAATTTTTGAGCGTCCTTGAGAAAATGTATCGACCCAGTTATGTACCGCTTTACGCGACATACACTTCTCACCGTAAACAGGAAACATTTCCTTATGGATATCCTTTGCAGAAAGTCTTTTTGTAAAAAAAAAAAAAAAAAAAAGCACAACAGTACGCTCTTCTTCGGTCGTACACTCCACGAGCACGGGGCGATTTTTAACAGGGATGCGCATGCGCATGCGACACCTAGCGTCTGCTACCTAAAGTAATCATCAAGCTGGATGTTACTGCCACCTAATGACACCTTTAGAAACTACCAACTACAATTTTCAGTTATCCCATATCAGTTTGTGACCTACTACCTCGTATATATATATATATATATATATATATATATATATATATATATATATATATATATATATATATATATATATATATATATATATATATATATATATATACTTTATCGCCAATGTAGCATGAAAATATTGAAAAGCCTGCGTGCTCTTTTTATGGGTCTTTAATTAAGTTTTCGCTTAACCTTACCGAAAAAATATATACCTACCTACCCACCAACCCACCCAATTATTCAACAGCAGACTTCCAATATTTTATGAGTTCTTATTATATGCCACCATAATCTGATTATGTTTATAGTGATTGTCTAATATCTGAATAATTTTGATTGTCTTTTTTTTTTTTTTTTTTTTACATTTTATTTTAACGTACTAAAATTTGATAATGATTGGATATTATAAATGTAGGCTATTATCTTACCTTGATGATGTTGCATGCTTAAATAATGCTCAAAATACATGAGCGAATGAAAGGATACAATTATGCACAATGACAGAGAGAGGAAAGGCAGAATGTTAAATGGCCTGCGTGCCCAATTCTTAACCCTTTGAGAATAAAGTTCTATCTATCTATCTATCTATCTATCTATCTATCTATCTATCTATCTATCTATCTATCTATCTATCTATCTATCTATCTATCTATCTATCTATCTATCTATCTACCTGTCTATCTGTCTATCTGTCTGTCTGTCTGTCTGTCTGTCTGTCTATCTATATGTCTTATCTGTCTGTATGTCTACCTGTCTGTTTATGTAACCATGACTTAAACATCTGCGTCAAAAGTCACAGGTCATAATTTTTTTTTAAGACAAACGCCCCTAGACCTCTGGAGACACATGTTCACAATGAGAGTTGACAGATGCAATGACCTGAAGAAAGTCCTGCTGGACGTGTAGAAGAAAGTCCTGCTGGACGTGTAGAAGAAAGTCCTGCTGGACGTGTAGAAGAAAGTCCTGCTGGACGTGTAGAAGAAAGTCCTGCTGGACGTGTAGAAGAAAGTCCTGCTGGACGTGTAGAAGAAAGTCCTGCTGGACGTGTAGAAGAAAGTCCTGCTGGACGTGTAGAAGAAAGTCCTGCTGGACGTGTAGAAGAAAGTCCTGCTGGACGTGTAGAAGAAAGTCCTGCTGGACGTGTAGAAGAAAGTCCTGCTGGACGTGTAGAAGAAAGTCCTGCTGGACGTTGTCGCAAAATTGGTTTCAAGTCATTGCAAACGGGATCAGTTAGATTTATAAACCCATCTACGATCGAGTGACCGCTTTCAAAATGGCGGCGTATCAGCGAAATGTGTATCGGACAGAGGAGATCGCCAACGATAAATAACAACAGAAGGGAATCCGTATGAAAAGGATTTTACATTTCAGTACAGGGAAGGATGGTGTATAACTGCATATAAGATGGAACGGTTGGAAGTTCTCATTTACGGAGATATATGCGTATTTCGGCTGCCCACAGTTACGCTAAAAGCATGTAAACCCACTTCTGTTCTAAATATTAAAATCAACAAATAACAGTTTGGGAATTTACATGGATAGGAAGATAGAGTTTTATCAGCTGTATAAAACTAGATAAGATGGAACAATATGGATATTATATATGCCGAGAATGATAAAGGCAAAATTTCAGTCGACGCACAGATCGGCCGAAATCACTGTTCGGGAAGGATTTTTCAGGTTAGGTTTAGGCTGTGACGTCGGTACTCTCCGATACGTCCGCGCTTTGCGTATAAGTAGCGGATCGGTAAACTGAGAGAGATACACAACGAAAGAGGTTTGAGCCAGACTGGAGACAGAGTTTCGCCACTATCCATGAATTGTGAGCGGATCGCCAGAAACATTTTTAAGTCCAGTATCTGAAGTCTGAGGGTAAGCGAATTTACGATAGCTATCCTGTATAATAATTTCTTTTATTTTGTATTACAGGTTCATTTAGAATTCACAAAATATGCCTGAGTCCCATGACCAGAGATTGTCGTAGGGAAATAAATTGTTAGAAGCTTCAGCATGGAAGATACCGCTTTTACGAGGTTAGGTGACTAGTCCCCTTCCTCGCTGCCTTTGCCTTCCCTAGTTCGAGCGCACAACTTTGTACCCATTTACAGCTGGTAAACTGGAGTGTTCTATAGCCAGTTTCAGTAGAAAGCAACCTGATCACGTGGTCACTCACTTTCTTTATTTATGTATTACTTTTGTGTAGATGCTAAGGATAGCATCAGTATTTGAATTTGTACTTGATATGATTTGGAAGGATCAAGTTATAGCATATGAAGGGATGTATAGGAGCGGAATAAACCAGATGATGTTTATTACTGATATGTTAATATTAATTCTGTATCATTGAAATGATGTTACTTGCTATGACTGTATAACTTTGACACCTGATGACTGACTTGTCTGACTTATGTGCTAGTCAGTTACACTTAATTGACATGTTAATATTAATGCTATATCACTGAAATGATGTCCTTACTTACTATGATTGTATAACGGTGACATCTGATGACTGACTGGTCTGACATCTGTGCTAGTCAGCTACAAGTCTAGCCAGATACTAGCCAAGGCTGATATGTTGCAGGTTCCATGAAATAACTCAAACCAGACTGTCCAGTATCAGAAGCCGGTGCAGTTCATCCGAGGCAATCCCACAAAAGTGCAGGACCCCAAAGAGTGAACTTCAACTGGTCATTGGCATCCCTACTGTTGGGCCTACCAAGTCTGATATCAGCAAGGGACAGTTTCAGCAGTATCAAGTGATAAGATAAGTGGCAGTTAAGACACTGACCACCCATTTATGAAAACAGCCATAGTGAACCTAATATTCAAACAGTCAAGTGATGACAGTTATTTGTAAAGTCAAAGAACTAAAAAACCGTGATTGCAGTAACTGTAATATTCAAGATCTTGAAGTCTAAACAGACAATAATAGTAATTGTGTGAATACTTTGATATATATTTTTATACTCTTTTCCAACTAGTAGAAATAGAATATTAGTGTAAATATTAAAATATTTTTAACTGTACCTGAGGAATTATTCACTTATTACATTTGTGGTCACAGTGAATGTTCATTTTATTATCCCCTAGAATATAAGTAATCATAAGATAGTCACAGGGAGGAGACACCTTAAATCCTGGTACTACTTCTTACCAACTGGGCCAGGGTTTTCACAGTCTGACTTTTTTATGATAACAATACACCAGTGCTTATTTCTAAGACTGGGGTATTACTGGTAAGACCAGAACTCTTTACTGGCATACTTTTACATAATAAATAATTTTAAATAACCTCCCGCTACAGTGGGGGCTCGTCCGGGATATATCTTTGATATTCCTGAGCCAACTTTCTATTTCTGCTGTGTAGAAGATTTTGTTTTGAAAAATTTTTTTTTGGAAAGAGTTAACATAGTAGGAAATAAATAATTTTTTAGGAGTACCATTGAGTACAGATAAAGAAAGCTGTTTCATATATGGTGAAGTCAGTTTAATTAACTTTAATTTTAAATAAGTTAATTATATTGTAGTAAATTAGTTTGAGTAAGATCGCTTGCCCTACTAGACTACAGATACATCATGGCTGACTTGGTCAAATTTAGGTCTGCTACAAAAGAAGAGAAGCGAAGAAATTAGAAGCAGAGAGAGAAGCCAAGAAATTAGAAGCAGAGACAGAAGCCAAGAAATTAGAAGCAGAGAGAGAAGCCAAGAAATTAGAAGCAGAGAGAGAAGCCAAGAAATTAGAATTGGAAGCAGAGAGAGAAGCCAAGAAATTAGAAGCTGAGAGAGAAGAAAGGAGGTTACAAGCAGAGAGAGACCATGAGCTGAAAATGAGACAGCTTGATCTTGAACTTCAGGCTGGGACTATCACCCATGGTAATAGCTCACCTCATTCTGCGAATAGCTCTTTTCAGAACACAGCAAATGGGGCCATGAACTTCCACCTAGATCCATTTGTTGAAAAGGAGGACGCAATTGAGTCGTACCTGGATAGGTATGAAAGGCTAGCCTCTACATATGGACTGGAAAAGGAAAAATGGAGTCTAAAGTTATCCCAGGGATTGAGAGGTATTGCATATGATGTGTTTCTGAAACTCCCCAAAGAAGATCAGGAAAATTATGAAATACTCAAGCAAGCCTTACTGATCCGGTATGAAAAGAACTCTGAGGCATACAGGAAGAAATTTAGAACTTCTAAACCTCTACCTGGAGAAACATATAACCAGTTCTCAGCTAGGCTAGAAACGTACTTGTTGAAATGGAGTAGTTTAGGTAAGTATCAGAAAACCTACGAGGATCTGAAAGAAATGGTTATGTTAGAGCAAGTGAAAGATTCCATGTCTCAAGAAATGAGGAAATTCCTTATGGAACAAGGAGCAGAGAGGCTGGAAGACATTTTGAAATGTGCAGAGAGATACCAAGCAGCTCAAGCTGAATTGATAGGAACAAAAAGGAAGCAGGTAGAAGGATATAAGCCACCACCGCAGAATACCGATTTTGACCAAATGGATCAACCATACAGAAACAAGCAAAGATTTGATAATAAGGACAAGAACCCTCAGACTCAGGAAAATAAACCCTACAAACAGGGAGCTAAGTGGTGCAAATTTTGTAAGATGAGCAACCACAACACGGATGAATGTGGGAGGAAAAAAACCCCTTCATCATGCTGCATGTCTACAGGTGAGGACTTCTGTTAGGAAGGAACTGACTGTGGGTCAGAATAGCCTCCATCACCCACCTACCCAGGAGATAGTGACTGTGAATGGCAAACAAGTCACAGGAATGTATGACACAGGTTTGTCCTATGACGCAGTCGTGTGTGCATCTCTGGTGTGCCCTGAACAAATCACCACAGAAACAGTAGAGATTCAAGGGCCACTAAAAGGAACATCACCCCTTACATTACCCATAGCAAAGATTCATGTCAGTTGTCGCTATGTGGAAGGGGAGATAAATGCAGCTGTGATAGATGATCCCTTTTACCCCCTAATGTTGGGGCGTAAATATGTTTTCTTAGGAGACCCCGTAAAACCTATGGTTATGGCAGGAATCCAGACCAAGGCTGACTCCAGGAACATAGGGACACCAACGTAAAATTTCATTCAACTGAAATGAAACGGGCTCAAGAAGCAGACAGCACATTGAAGCCTTGTTTTGGCAAATTGTCAAAGACACATAACACACAAAGGAAAGGACACTTCTATAGGGAACATGGACTCTTGTACAGGAAAGCTGGCAGAGGGACGAAAAGTCATGGTCAAATTGTTGTACCATCCACCTATAGGAATAAGGTTATAGGCTGGGGACACATATCAACTTTGAGTGAACACCTGGGTAATGGTGCCACAAAACAAAGAATAGCCACCCAGTTCTACTGGCCAGGTATTACGGAAGACATAAATCAGTATGTAAATTCCTGTCCAGAGTGCACCTATGTAGATTCAGAAAGTCGACGGAAGAGTCTTCATCAAAAATCTACAAGCAAACCAGCAATCAGGGGTACTCCCGAGATTTGCACGGGAGGGGAAAGGAAACATCCCACACAGGTTCAATGGCAGTCTGAACCCCATGCGCTGGAAAAAAGGAACAAATCACGTAGCGAAAATCAAACACCTACGGATTTGCGAGGAAAAACCACATCCAACTATCAACGAAAAGGGGGCGGTAAACTTCATGGGAAACCTACCGACCCCGTTTCACCAGCAGTAAGAGCCTGGATAAAAAGCCGAACCGGAAGGAGAGAGATAGTAAAGGATGAATATATTAATGGGAAACAGAATGTGGGCGCAGATTTTCTTAGTCGCCATCCCACAGAGCTTGAGGAGGATAGAAGGAAGGAAAACTAACCTCGGAATGGTCGATTTGCAATTGTCTTGTACCCAATAGTTAAGCTAGATATCATCCAGCTTAAAATATGGGGGAGCTATGTCGCAAAATTGGTTTCAAGTCATTGCAAACGGGATCAGTTAGATTTATAAACCCATCTACGATCGAGTGACCGCTTTCAAAATGGCGGCGTATCAGCGAAATGTGTATCGGACAGAGGAAATCGCCAACGATAAATAACAACAGAAGGGAATCCGTATGAAAAGGATTTTACATTTCAGTACAGGGAAGGATGGTGTTTAACTGCATATAAGATGGAACGGTAGGAAGTTCTCATTTACGGAGATATATGCGTATTTCGGCTGCCCACAGTTACGCTAAAAGCATGTAAACCCACTTCTGTTCTAAATATTAAAATCAACAAATAACAGTTTGGGAATTTACATGGATAGGAAGATAGAGTTTTATCAGCTGTATAAAAACTAGATAAGATGGAACAATATGGATATTATATATGCCGAGAATGATAAAGGCAAAATTTCAGTCGACGCACAGATCGGCCGAAATCACTGTTCGGGAAGGATTTTTCAGGTTAGGTTTAGGCTGTGACGTCGGTACTCTCCGATACGTCCGCGCTTTGCGTATAAGTAGCGGATCGGTAAACTGAGAGAGAGACACAACGAAAGAGGTTTGAGCCAGACTGGAGGCCGAGTTTCGCCACTATCCATGAATTGTGAGCGAATCGCCAGAAACATTCTAAGTCCAGTATCTGAAGTCTGAGGGTAAGCGAATTCACGATAGCTATCCTGTATAATAATTTCTTTTATTTTGTATTACAGGTTCATTTAGAATTCACAAAATATGCCTGTATAATATTCATTGATATAACGTATTATTATTTTAATATGATTTATTCATGTGCTTAGTGGAAGATGGTTGCTTGTACAAAAACGTATCAAAACTAGCCCCACAGCCAAATAGAAAATATTTATTATATTTAATGCTGTATCTCGTCGATATTAAATGCATTATCGCTTACGAAGATAAAGGCAGTCCCATGACCAGAGATTGTCGTAGGGAAATAAATTGTTAGAAGCTTCAGCATGGAAGATACCGCTTTTACGAGGTTAGGTGACTAGTCCCCTTCCTCGCTGCCTTTGCCTTCCCTAGTTCGAGCGCACAACTTTGTACCCATTTACAGCTGTAAACTGGAGTGTTCTACAGCCAGTTTCAGTAGAAAGCAACCTGATCACGTGGTCACACTCACTTTCTTTATTTATGTATTACTTTTGTGTAGATGCTAAGGATAGCATCAGTATTTGAATTTGTACTTGATATGATTTGGAAGGATCAAGTTATAGCATATGAAGGGATGTATAGGAGCGGAATAAACCAGATGATGTTTATTACTGATATGTTAATATTAATTCTGTATCATTGAAATGATGTTACTTGCTATGACTGTATAACTTTGACACCTGATGACTGACTTGTCTGACTTATGTGCTAGTCAGTTACACTTAATTGACATGTTAATATTAATGCTATATCACTGAAATGATGTCCTTACTTACTATGATTGTATAACGGTGACATCTGATGACTGACTGGTCTGACATCTGTGCTAGTCAGCTACAAGTCTAGCCAGATACTAGCCAAGGCTGATATGTTGCAGGTTCCATGAAATAACTCAAACCAGACTGTCCAGTATCAGAAGCCGGTGCAGTTCATCCGAGGCAATCCCACAAAAGTGCAGGACCCCAAAGAGTGAACTTCAACTGGTCATTGGCATCCCTACTGTTGGGCCTACCAAGTCTGATATCAGCAAGGGACAGTTTCAGCAGTATCAAGTGATAAGATAAGTGGCAGTTAAGACACTGACCACCCATTTATGAAAACAGCCATAGTGAACCTAATATTCAAACAGTCAAGTGATGACAGTTATTTGTAAAGTCAAAGAACTAAAAACCGTGATTGCAGTAACTGTAATATTCAAGATCTTGAAGTCTAAACAGACAATAATAGTAATTGTGTGAATACTTTGATATATATTTTTATACTCTTTTCCAACTAGTAGAAATAGAATATTAGTGTAAATATTAAAATATTTTTAACTGTACCTGAGGAATTATTCACTTATTACATTTGTGGTCACAGTGAATGTTCATTTTATTATCCCCTAGAATATAAGTAATCATAAGATAGTCACAGGGAGGAGACACCTTAAATCCTGGTACTACTTCTTACCAACTGGGCCAGGGTTTTCACAGTCTGACTTTTTTTATGATAACAATACACCAGTGCTTATTTCTAAGACTGGGGTATTACTGGTAAGACCAGAACTCTTTACTGGCATACTTTTACATAATAAATAATTTTAAATAACCTCCCGCTACAGACGTGTAGAAGAAAGTCCTGCTGGACGTGTAGAAGAAAGTCCTGCTGGACGTGTAGAAGAAAGTCCTGCTGGACGTGTAGAAGAAAGTCCTGCTGGACGTGTAGAAGAAAGTCCTGCTGGACGTGTAGAAGAAAGTCCTGCTGGACGTGTAGAAGAAAGTCCTGCTGGACGTGCAGAAGAGGAATAGAAAGCGCAAAGTTCTCATCAAAACCCACATTTTATGTGCATCAAATGACCATTTGCGTCAGAAAGTGCTATTCCGGAACGGGCTGTTTAAATCATGTCAACCAACCGCTATTCTTTCAGATCTTGTTGTCTTCGAAGACTGCAAAAAGGGATATTTATTGAAACCCGTTGATATTGTTGCTCGTTTTCAGAATCTGAAGCTGTATGTTCTAATCATGTAATAATGAGAATTTATGCGAGAATTTGTCTAACATGGATCATCATAGAAAAGCACATGGCTGAAATACGCAGTCGCTCTCTCTCTCTCTCTCTCTCTCTCTCTCCCTCTCTCTCTCCTCGTTCAAAAAATCCAGCCAGCAACAGAATCATCATCATGTTCCTTTGTGTTCCTTACGGAGGATGTAGCCACCACTGTAGCGTGTCCACTTGCAGGAACCCTACACCAAACATTTACTTGCTCTTGCAGTTGTGACTTCTTTGGCAGTTTGTTTTACACGATGAGGTTGCCAGCCCGTGGATAACCTCACATTAATGGCCTTGTAGGACATGCATGAGGGTACACTAGTTCTATTCTCTCGTTGTCGCTCCAGTCCCCGGGAACTACTCGGGACACGGTCACACAATAAACAAACGTATGTATGGTCCATTTTGAAGTACAATGGAAGACGCAGTCAACGCTTAAACAAACTGTAAATGTCTGTCTTGAAGTACAATGGAAGACGCAGTCAACGCTTAAACAAACTGTAAATGTCCAAGTCTTGAAGTACAATGGAAGACGCAGTCAACGCTTAAACAAACTGTAAATGTCCAAGTCTAGGCTTGATGTATTCAAGAAAAGTTTAGCTTCCTCAGCTGCTCACCTTTGGAACAACCTTCCACATGACCTTAAAAAGTGCGCTGTGTTACCAATCATACAATCGCAGACTGTTGGAATACATCATGAGTGCTGATTACATATTCCCCTACTGCTGATTACATATTCCCCTAATCTGATAATGTTTCAAAATAATCATAAAATATTGTATGTCGGTTTTAATGATTTTTTTCCCTTTGATTTAACATGAGCGTCCGACTGACGGAGTACTTAGAGTGCTGGTCTCTGGCGGCAAATGTACCGGGTTCGATTCAGGGTATCGACACGCTTCAGTCTACCCAGCTGTAATTGGATACCTGACTTTGCTATTGAGTTAGGAAATGAACGAACGAACGAACGAAATCTTTATTTCATCAGGGTAAAGAAATAGGCATAATTGCCTTTTTACATTTCTGCCCTGCAATAACATTTTCAGCGTTTTACATATTAAAATTAAAATATTAACAACTTCAGACAGCGTTAATTAGGACAAGGTAGCGAGGACAGGATCTGATCACCCCACCTCTCGATGCTGGACTTAGTCTCTAACAATTCACTCCCCTACGACAATATATCATATGGAACTACTTTTACCTGTCCCTTTCAAATCTACATATTATATTACTTGTATGTCATACTGATGTTATTGCGCTTTTTCAAAGTTAGATTTCTGGAAATTAATGTTATTAATGCATGTAAGAATAAATTGATTTTATAGCATAAACGATGAGAGAAAGGAAGGGAAGAATTTTAGACGGACCTGTATGGCCAATTCTCAACTCAATGAAAAATAAAGTTCGTTATTTCGTTCGTTTCTTTCTCCCTCGCTCCCCCCAGCCTCCCCCCTCCCGCGGTTCCTCTCACGGACTACCTGAGACTTCTGATAGGCACCAACAACTGTTGAAATCGTTGATGATGCTTGCCTGTGGTAGCGAGAATGTTAAGAAGTGCTCATTAATGACAGCAACAACGGCCACGGCAACTGGGGGTCATTAAGTGGTAACATGTCAAAATAAGCGTCAGTACGGCCAGAGTTATCTTCCCCGCAGAGATATTTTTCATTCATGGAGCACCCGTTATTCCATTAACCCTTGGTGGGAAAGATGTCTGTCAGTTCTTGCATATGTCTTTGACTGCATTTACGATTTTAAAACGTCATGAAGTGTGTAGGATTACACATCAACAAAGGAAAAGTGTGGGGGAGGGGGGAGGGGGGGGGGTTGAGGGATATAGTGATAATAGGGACAATTGTCCCATGGTCTACGACTGAAAGGTTTTAGCTTCTTTGTAGGGTCCGCTCTTGCTTTGTCATGTTCTTCTCGTATATATATATATATATATATATACAAGGTAAAGGTAGTCCCATAGAACAGTGGTTCTAAAAGTGGGCCATATGGTTCCCCCAGGGGGCCATGCTATATTTCTAGGGGGCCATAGTAAGATGGTAAAGTATCCTTTTCCAGTTCAAAAAATAATGAAGGAAACCTGAGTCCTGCGGATAGTAAATAAATAAATAAAGGTAATTAACAGGTACTCGTTGCCATAGAAGATACATCCGTAGGTGAGTGAAATTTTAGAGACATGACTATACTAGGTCCAGCTTTGAAAGGTGGGGCGACCAGTTCCCTTTCTCGCTGTCTTTGCCTTCCTTAACTCAAGTGCAGAGTCATGTATTAATTTACAGCTGGGTAGGCTGGGTTAACGCTTTATAAGGAGCATGGGATCATAATTGCAGCTCACTCCCTTCTAAGAAGCCTTTTTAAAGTACTTCACGCATTCTTGTAGTACTGGTTTTAGGTGCGCGGTGACTTATTTGAAGTTTGCCAGCCCTACGAAGACAGCGTGAACTTTCTGAAAATTACTTAAATGGCTAGAAAAACTGAGGAAGAACGAGGAAGAGAAAGAAGAAAAAGACGAATGATTGAAAAGAAAGAAGAGGAAACAAATAAAAAGTAGATTATATTTGATGTTTCCCTACGTGCAGTTCCAGGACATCCTCAGAGTAGACAAAGAAAGAATTTGACTACTGTTACTTCGAGTAATTCATAAGAGGCGACTAATGTGAAGTTATACAAGGCGCTGACAACTTCTTCATGAGGAAGAAAGTGCTACAGAAAACATCGCTCATGCACGCTTCGTGCAAGGGGACCAGCTGCAATGATGGCGCCATGCTCCACAGGGAATGAAAAGGGAAGAGAAAATATAATTGTTTGAAACCACCATGAATAGTCACCGTAGATTCATTCCTGTTTTATGCATCAGAAAGAAGAAACAGCGCTGTTTTGAGGAACACCCCTTTGTACTGTTTAAATGAATGGTGGGAAATACCAAATCCCACGTGGATGAGGTCCTGGTCAACATGTGACCTGAGGAAGCCAATGGGAGTGTTCGCACGCACAATTTCTCGCACCCAGTTCTCGTCACATGCAAATGAGCAAAATGTTGAACTGTGGCAGGCAATCCGAAACATCACGCACAAAATGACAACTGACATCACACGTTTCTGCAACTTTAGAATGACGTTAGAGTTTGATCCACTTCGCGGCAGCTGCTCTGTAGAAACAACAGCGCATGCGATTTGTGAAGGAGCACGCGCATGATACCAACTTTGAAATGTAATGTGCTCATAATGAAAGAGTTACACCGCACATAAGTAATTTCTACCTCCCTTACCCATCTACTCACTCACTCACTTCTTTACTCACCCACTCACTAGCTCATTTTCGTTCCATGTACAACATAGGACTGCGGTTACTGCTCGCCGCCGACTTCTGTATTTGGTCGTCTTTTTCAACTCTGCCCATGACAACCGGGTCATCTTAATTTCCTTTTTCACTATTCTTCTCCAGCTTCTCTTTGGTGTCCCTAATTCTCTTCTCCTGTGAGTTCTATTTACATACATGTACGGCTAAACTGATTTGATGTTTTCTGAGTGCGTGTCTTATCCATCTCCATGTTCTCTCTCTATAATCTCCAGGACATGAATACTTTTCTGCATGCTTCCAGCAAGAGGGACCAGCTGCACTGACGGTTCCATATTCCACACGAGGTAAAACAGGAAATGATGATGATAATGATGCAGTTTAAAGGCATCCTGTATGTCGTATATGAGGTAGGTAGATACTGCCGTAGAAGAATAAAGTGTTCCGTAGGGGAGTGAAGTGTTAGAGACATCACAATACTAGGCCCAGTGTGGTGGGGGGACCAGCTCCCTTCCTCGCTGCCTTTGCCTAACCTTTACTCAAGAGAAGAGGCAAGTACCCATTTAAAGCTAGGCAGACTAGAGCGTGACGCCAAAGTGTTTCGAGCCTGGTAACTCAGCGCTCTAACCGCTCTGACAATCGGACGATATGTATATCAGATGAACATAAAATATATACCTAGACGGGGATACAATAGTTGCAACAATACAGTATACCAACATCGACATCTCATCTTGCACGTGTTAGTCCTGGAACAACCACCAGTCTGTCCTCTCTTTGTCGTTACATCTGTTTCCCTCTCGACCCAAGCACGTCACCCGAAGTTAATTAATCTAACACCTGTAAAGACACGTTTTATCAGCTGCCGATCGCTCTCCGAAAGACTTTTTCCACCTAACAACCCGTGGCTATTCATTTGTCTCTTTGACAGCCTTTCTACCTATAAAACTATTGATCTGTCTAATGACGGTGTAGCGTCCGAATATCAGAGGGATTAGAGCGCTTCCCTTTTCGCGAAGTTATCGGGTTCCGGGTTCGAAACCTGGTAATCCCATGCTCCAATTTACCATGCTGTAAATGGTAATGAACTCTACTGTTGAGTCTTCCTAAGTTAGGGGAGGCAAAGGCAGAGAGGAAGGGACATATTATGGTGCAGTCTCTAACAATTCACTCCCTAAGATAGTATATCATATGGGACCAACTTTACCTTAAACCTTATGTCTGTATTTTTGTTATATCTTCTTGTTCGCTTTTTATATCTTTTAGCTACGGGTTATTTAAATGTGAGTTTTCTAGGTCCACAGATAACCCTCTTACTTTACATCTCAATGTCCTACAGCTGCTTAAATGTTAAAATGTTACTTTAATTTCCCCTACCCTTTTTTTAATTCCCGTTCATTGTTTTGGCGGGGTGTACTTGCTTGTCACAAAATAATAATTTGAAGTAACATCTCCTCAGTAGCTCGATGTTGAACCCCGCTAATTTCAACCTATATTTTTGGTAGTGTGTGAACTCCCTGACTGCTCGCAATGAATCTTCGAGACCTGTCCTATTTAGAAAAGAACCTTTAGCACTTCATCTTTACAGCTGGCAACAACATAGATCCTGAGATGTCAAGTTCCTTCGACAATCTGTTACTATACGGCGTGCGTTCTCAAGGTTGTCCACGTTTCACTCAGAAACCCAAAGCTGCGGTAGTTTCCCCTGGTCATGACAGAACCTTTTGTGGGCTTTAGTAAACTGCCTTTTCTTGTAATGGTTTAACTTGTTTGTTTGTGTTTTTTTCGTTATCTCAGAAGCTGAGGATGAGACCTGTTAACCGACATGTTCTTCTCGTGAGACGCTCTGATCAACTCTGCTGTTTCCCATCAAGTGTTTGAGAAGTACCGACAGGACCATTTGACATGGAGACCTTACCTCTCAAGGGGTCTCACCTCAGGTACGAATGCATGATCCTCCATGCCTTAATTTAAATATTTTAAGAATAACAGGGCCTCACATTGTCAAGTGGCCAAGGCCTCCCAGAGGGCCTGATAAGAGTCGATCTTTTATATTTTGTGTCACTTGTGTTGATGGTGCACTCCTGACGACTACTTCTTCTGATCCAGGTGTGAGTGTTTCCCGTCTACTTATATTTGTTGTCCTGTTGCACGGTTCTGTCTCCGCTGCATTATTGTGTTCACAAATTCGTATGCCTCTCTGTATATGCTCATGACATTTGTTTCTTATTTTATGGGTATTTAATTTGTGTTTTTTTCACTTATTGTTTCCCTCGCCTACTTTTCTTCACCAACGAAAGACAATAAAACAACAAAATTCCTTGGTTTATGCCCAAATATTAAGGCCTTCAATTATGTCTTCAGAACATCGTCTTTATCTCCAAGTGCGTTCTGAGTGGGGTATGCGATTATATCTCTCCACAGCTTTCTGTTCACAGGGCTGTTTTGCCACGTAAACTTTGGTTCTGTTGATTTTAGTTTTCATTTTTTTTTAAATATTTTAAACAGATTTGTTGTTGACTTTTTAACGGTTATTCTTTGGTGTCTTGTCTTCGTATTGTTAACAATCTCCCGTGTGTCAAATTTTTACCTGATGTATTAGCAGGTTAAGTTTGAATCTTCACAAATTATACCAAACAAAAATCATCACCATCATTCATCTTTCAAATCCCTAAAGGCCTCCAACAAACGTATACAAAGTCTTATACCGTGCCATCAGCTCAAGGTCTTTCTGAGAGTTGTTCCGGAGTCAAAGAGTTAATATGGGGATTCCAGAACAAACAAAGATGGGCTGCTTTTTATATTCTTTGCACACAGCTCTCTTCCAGGAGTTAACGTGAATAGTTTTAGCAGTACATGGTTAACAGTGTTCTGTGAAACCAAATTGTTTGTAACTACAGGTTTTCAGTAATTTTTATACTGACTTAATCGCTGTGCATAATTCGCTTCAATATGAGAGAACAGGTATAACCAAATCCTGCAGGTAGCAGCAATGTAGATGCACAAGACGCAACAAAAATAACATGTAGAACACACAAGACATTTTGCGAAAAGATAAACTGTTAAATAGCCGTAACTTTTTAATGACAAGTGCCCGCTGGTATAACCGAATGGCTTCTCTCTATGGTTGAAAATGCGTGCTTCGCCACAAGAAGGCAAGCATCTCAACATGTTTAAAAAAATTGTGTTGATCATAATGAGTTAACGCCTTTATTGCCAATACAGCTCTCTCTCTCTCTCTCTCTCTCTCTCTCTCTCTCTCTCTCTCTCTCTCTCTCTCTCTCTCTGCGGTTGTATGTGATATTTTAAAACATGTTTGTGGTTCAGTTTACAAGCAGAACAAACCTGTAACATACTTCTTTTAAAGTGCCCCGCACGTCAAAGTCGTGACTCTACAGCCCTCTTTCTTGCCTCGTTGTCAGGACTTTAGAGAAGGGGCTGTCGACAGATGCTATTTTAACTCTTTTCGATTAACGAGGTTTTTGGGGCCAGTGCGTGGATCGATCATTTTCTAATTGAGTAGGAAGGAAAAGACAACAGGGAGGACCGATGCCGGGACTTAGCCGATTTAGGGCTCGCGGAAGAGAGATGTGATTCGCAAATATCTTCGCTTCTTCTACGACTCATCCTCGAATTTCCTTCTGATTTTTTTTTCTGTATCCTCTTTGTTATGAGGAAAATGACAATGTTGAGAAAAACTGAGGGAGAGCGCTGTTAAATCTTAACAACCTGTCTTTAAAAAATAGCTACTTATTCATAGTTTTAGTTTATTTTTTGTTTCGTGCAACGTCTCAATAATTTCTTCTTGTGTACGCATACAATCATACCTATATATGTAGTCTCTTCGTGTTACGAATACATTATTTCTATCTGTCTGTCTGTCTGTCTGTCTGTCTTTTGTTAACAAAATCCTGTCACATAAATCTCCAGCATATCTGTGGCCAATGTTCAAATACAACGAAAGACGCAGTCAACGCTTAAACAAATTTCACGTACCCAAGCCTAGAACAGTTTAGCGTACTCTGCTGTTCATCTTTGGAATTGTCTTCCACATAACCTAAGAAACAACCTCAGTCCCTATTCAAACAATCGTAGACTTTTCGAATACTTTATGAGTTTTGATTACATGCCCCCCTAATCAGATTATCCTTTCTTATAATGTCAACTGTAGGTTCTAATGACGATTTTTGTACTTTTCAACATATTTTATGTCATGCTTATAAGTAGTTAATGTTAATATGAGTGTGCTATTTTATTTTACTTTACAATGTTGAATTCCTTGACATTGATATGTAAAATGCATGTGAGAATAAATGAATTCAGTACGAAAGGTGAGAGAAAGGAAGGGCAGAATGTCAGACGGGCCTGCGTGCCCAATTCTCAACCCTTTGAAAATAAAGTTCGTTCGTTCTATCTATCTATAGAAAATAAAGTGTGTTCGTTCGTTCGTTCTATCTAGGGGTCGGAGTGGCTAAGAGGTACGGCGTCCGCCTCGTGTTCCAGGGGTACCGGGTTCGATTCCCAGTTGAGGGAAAATAATGTTTGGACATTTTTTTCTGAACCAGTGGTCCTAATGATGTCATACTCCCCCTGGTCTCCTGTGTAGTGAGATCGGATGCCTAGCCTTCTCGGATAAGGGCGAAAAAATAGGAGGTCCCGTGTGCAAGTTGCGCACGTTTAGAATCCCACGGCAGTTGGAAATCGTAAAGAGTAGGCCTATCAGGCCGCTGCCCTGGCACAATTTAAAAATTAGAAACCTGCGCACAACAAATATATAGAATGTATGATTCCTATATACACACATTGGGATTCTAGTCGGTGCTACGGAGTTCATGAACTGTGCTGAGATCCTCCTTGTGTGATCTACGGGAGGAGATCGGAGCACTGATGGTGTAGTCCGTGTGCAATGAAAATAGTCCTTAAAACCAAACCAAACCAAACTATCTATCTATCCATCCATCCATCTATCCATCCATCCATCGATCCATCCATCCATCCATCAAGCTATTCTTCTTACTAGCATTTTAAATGCTACTGCTTGGAGCGGCACAGTCAGAGATGGTTCGCTTTCTTTTATAAAAGTATTTTATAACATTGTTAAAACATAGCTTAATGCTACCTTAAATACAAACAAAAGAATGAACGAATAAGCCAAACTAAACTGCCTTGTTGCGAAGATTTATGTACGAGGAACAAAATACCTCGGTGCAGCAAGTACATATGTAGAGTTACAAAATCATTCATTGATAGGCATCCTGTTATCGATTGTAATTACTTTCCTTCGTTCCGCGGACCCCATGGAAAATACTGTCTGGAAGACGCAGTCCACTAGAAAACGATTTAGAGGATCCGTATCGACAGATGATTATAAAACTTGCTGCCCTGTCAAAGCAAAGCCGCGCGCGACTCCTGAGCCCCTTCGCAGATGGCATGCCGGGCGAAAATCGATGTCGTCCAGGTCCCTGGGGGCAGAGACTCGAGTTGCCCGGCACTCGTTGAAATAACTTCCCTCGCCCCTCAGCCTCGTTGATAGATGATCGGGGCCCGAGTTCCCAGTGCGAATCCAGCAGAACTGAAGAAAATCACTCCAGGAGATGAACAGTCCAGACAAGCTTCATCCGGAAAGAATCCGGGCAATCTCGTCTATTTTTTTCAAACTCATTTTCCGTTGCTTTCTTTTCTCCCAGATTTTCTTTACTCACTACTGCAGAATTGTATTTATTAAAGTAGGCAAATATATACAGAGGTCAAACTTTGGATCATGCAGTGAAACATTTCATTTTGGTATCTTATAATTCCTCCTACACATCTATGGGTAAATATGAGTAAAGGTGTTCCATAGCAGTTACTGCCGCAGGAGAGTAAAGCGTTCGAGACTTCACAATACTAGGTCCAGATTATTATTTTTTTTAATGAACATTTTTTTTAGTCCAGCTTCCATCCTGGCTTTATTTGCCTTTTAAAGTCAAGAGCAGGTACCTATTTACAGCTAGGTAGATTGGAGCGTGACTCTACCAGACTTCGAACCCGGAACCCGGTAACTGTGAGAAATCGCTCTAACCATTTAACCAGTCCGAATATGGGTATATCATATTTCATTGATTTTATTATCCATAACGTTTTTGTTTTCTTTTTCACTTTATAACCACCTCATTTCAGACTTCTACTTCCTGTTTTCTTATACTGCCGTTGTCTCGTCTATAAAGCACCAAATTCAGGAGGACGACACACATGCAAACACTTGCATGCCGTCTGCTCACACAATATCGGATTTGGAAATCTAAGCAACTGGCGATTTCTGATTACCGCTCGCGAAAATGACGGAAGTTCTTTCCTTCGGAATGCACGTCCTTTACGATCATCCCGAAAGGGAGATAAATCGTGCGCTGTTCGGACCCGGAGATGTGCGCGCGGTCTGATGGCCATTCTCAGCTAAGATATGACAAGCTAACCCAGTGCACGAGCCAAGGGGGAAGTCCCCCGGCCTCTCGTGTCTTTTCCTGTAACCCCTAGTATGCGTGAGAGACGACCCAAGAGGGGACATTACTCCGGAAGAGTTGGACGTCTCTAGATTGACGATTTCTTCAGAAACCGATATCAGGTCCCTGCTGGCACTGCGCCCAAAAATGGGATATTCTATCTCTTCTAATTTTCCCTCATAGTTCCCCCCTCCTCCGACCCCCCCAAACCTCCATACTGCTTGATGCGTTAGCTTTCTTTTTAACACCGGATGTTAATACCGCTTTGTAGCGTTGGAGAAATCTCAACACTAAATGCTGCAGAAATTTAGTTAAGTCGAATAGTTCACGTCATTTGAATTCAAATTTGTGTTTGTTTCTCGTCAGTCTATCATTATGTCTACATCTTTAAACAGTTCAATGAGTGTTTTCCGCAAAGATGTAGTTCCTAGACAGTACTAAGGGGCTAGCGAGAGGTTCAATCAGCCCAGGGTGACAACCACGAAGAGTGTGCTATCAGACATGACTGTTTGAAAATCTACTTGCCAGAGCATAAATATATTTTTCTGTGTACTTCATGGGAATGGGGGTGCCAAAGAAAGGATCTACCCTGGGTGCTAAATAAGTATGACACTGTTCCTAGATATTCCAGTGTCAACTCTTTGAGCAAGAAAACGCCTGAAAGGTGGAGCTAATTTGTGATCCACGCCATAGAAGGATGGAAAAGGCATGACGAATGTAGAACTGATGGAAAGGACCAGATAAATCTAAATGGAACGAGGATATGAGGAGAAGACAGTGGTTTTATATAGGACACGTACTGCGAACAGCTGCTGATAGCAATACAAGACAGTCCCTGTCCTGGAATTCTCAGGGTAAGAGAAATAGAGGATACCAAAAAACACGGAGAAGAGAACTTGTGACTGACATAACATTGATAAAGAACACACGGAAAGAACTTAAACAGATGGCACCAGACAGTAATGCTTGGGGAACCAGACAGTAATGCTTGGGGCACCAGACAGTAATGCTTGGGGCACCAGACAGTAATGCTTGGGGCACCAGACAGTAATGCTTGGGGCACCAGACAGTAATGCTTGGAAGGTATTTGTAGATTTCATTAATTATTTATATGATAATCATTCCGAAGATTCCACCTCAAAGGAGAATTTAAAATACACTCGCGGTGTATTATATTCTGCCTGAGAAAAGAACAGACATCACAGAGTTACCTACCCGCTGGGTGCATGGAACCGTCCATACTCAAAGGCGGAGTTCCTTGTGATGGTGGTAAGAAAGTCAAGCCAGGTGGGGGCCCATCTTGAGGTTGGCCCATGAAGAATTCACCGTAGCCTTGGTAAGTAGGATAAAAGTCGCCACCGTTGTCTGTGGAGGTAAAGGTAATGCAAATTATTAAACCAATAATATAGACAGGCAGGTAGATAGACACTCAAGCAGACAGAAAAATGGATGGACATACAGACAAGCAAGTAGGGAAGAAGGCAGTCAGACGTGCGTCTCAAGGTAGACATGCAGGCCGTAAAACAGAAACACACACAGAGAGAGAGAGAGAGAGAGAGAGAGAGAGAGAGAGAGAGAAACAGACAGACATACTGAATAACACATATGCAGATAGATGGAACGAACGAACGAACGAACTTTATTTTCAAAGCGTTGAGAATTGGGCACGCAGGCCCGTCTGACATTCTGCCCTTCCTTTCTCTCATCTTTCATACTGAATTCATTTATTCTCACATGCATTTTACATATCAATTTCATGAATTCAACGTTGTAAAGTAAAATAAAATAGCACACTCATATTAACATTAACTACTTATAAGCATGACATAAAATATGTTGAAAAGTACAAACATCGTCATTAGAACCTACAGTTGATGTTATAAGAAAAGATAATCCGATTGGGGGGGGAGGGGGGGGGGGGGGGGGGGGGGGGGGGGGGGGGTGGGGGGGGGGGATGTATGATCAGAGTTCCACTAGCTGAGTGACTAGATCGCGTGCTTTTCGGGGCAAAGTTTCCAGGTTCGAAACCAGCTAACATCCCGCTACAGTCTAACTAGCAGTAAATGGGCACATGGCTTAGCATAAAGAAGGCTTAGAGAAGTTAGAAAAGGCAAAGGTAGTGAGGAAGGGAACCGGTCAACCCACCTTATAAAGCTGAGACCCAGTTTAATAAAGTTCTCTAACACTTTACTTCCCTACGGCAGTATGAGACTACCTTTACCGTATCTATTTTAAGGCATCACTTTCTCATTGTTGTTTCAACTTTGTCTTCTAATCATTAAATACACCATACTATGCAGTAGTGAAATAAATTACTTCTCCAGGTTAACTATATGTTTGTTAACTGGTTGAACACAAGATGTCTAACACAAAGTAAAACCAATCCGAATTGTCTCTTTCACGCCTAGATAACTCGAAAGGCAACAGACAAGATAGAATCGACCTTTGACATGCTAATCTCAGTACAGTTTGCCCGTTTGCCTCAACTTGACACTCTCCGTAAGGGGTCTTTCAACCCCCTTTCTTTCGTCCAAACTACCCACTCCATCTACATATGAAAAATGTCACTACTACGACAAACATGTCTACCCGGCAATGTCGTTTTCTGTCAGTGTACATAATGTAACCGGCTTAGATTCAAACTGGCACTTCCTCACACAAAACTCACGGTGAATTTATCGGGACATGTGTTAGCATTTCTAATGATAAGTGAAATCCACTGCACATAGATGTGAACATATTTATGTTTTGTAGACATCAGAAGAAATAAATATAAAGAAAAGACTTTCCAGTGTCTAAGAAGTCGATATTTGCGAAGTTTATTTCCTCATCATCATCATGTTCCATGTAGTTTACAGGGGTCTCCGAGAAGACAAAGAAAGAATGGTACCACTGCTCCCTCAAGCACAGTCGTAAAAGGGCACTAATATGTGGTCGCTCATTGTGATGGCAACCACGTTATGTAAAACAACTTGATACATGAAACATCACTGCAAGACCATATAAAGGCTTTGGCTCAAGCTTCTTGCAAAGAAAATGAATCAATAAAGGAATCATCATTATCATGTCCCGTTTGTGTTCCTTATGGAGGAGCATGCAGTGCAACTGGTCGCCTCAAGTGCCCCTGCAGGGATAGTTTCTGTAGCAATTTTTTGGTTGCCAGTCGCATTTGTAACCTCATATTAGTTGCTTCTTACGACATGCTTCGGGAACGAACGAACTTTATTTTCAAAGGGTTGAGAATTGGGCACGCAGGCCCGTCTGACATTCTGCCCTTCCTTTCTCTCGTCTTTTATACTGATTTCATTTATTCTCACATATATTTACCCATCAATGTAAAGGACTTCAACGTTGTAAAGATAAAATAATAGCATACTCACATTCGCGATATTTAATTATAAACATGAAATAAAATATGTCGAAAAGTACAAACTAAGTATCACCATGAAATAAAATATGTTGAAAAGTACATTCGATTCTCATTAAACCTACATTCGATATTATATCATTTGTTCCGAAATATAGTCATATTCTTTCGTTGTTTCCTGTGAGGCCCCGGGAATTACATATCAGTGGCATCTTACGTCAAGCCCGAGGGGTAGCAGCCCTTTCTGTGTCTCTCAGAGACCTTCGCGCCTAAATATTGAAATGCGTTCCCGTTTCAGTTTCGCTCAATACCTGAAATATTTCTGAATAACATAACGACCCTTTTGTTACGTGCCGACGTTTGTTTTGTCTCACATACTTCACATTTTGTTATGTAAGGGAGAAATGAGACATTACATGCCGAAAATAGGTGAACAAAGCCACAAGAAAAAGATCAAAGTTGAATCAGATACAGCTCTCTGTGTCCATATGTGTGTTTCCACATCTCCTGTGGTGTTCCCTGGAAACCAGACCAGGTTGTAGTGGGGTCATGGTGAAACTTTATCAGTTCGGGTTCCGTCAGGATCGGGTCTGTGAAGACGTCTCGGGTTACGGGACTTTCTGTCACGTTTCTGGACTCAGGACTCGCGTTGTCGAACGTGTCCAAATCTTTCTGACGTGTTCAACCAGTTACCTCCCGTGTGGATAAACCGGCAACTCTTTTATCCGGGCCCTTTAAAACCCTCACAAAATCCCTTCTACTCTGCCTTGTTTCTTTTAAGAGTTCACTACATTCGGTGTTCCCTGAACATTGAGAAGGTACGGGCAGCGCGGGGGCAGCATTGGCGCAACTGGCCGTCCTTTTCAGGGCTTTATGGTAGCAGATAGGTAATGTTATTCCTTTTCAGGACTTAGTATCAATCTGCGCTGGTAAGGCTAGCAATCCTTTTCGGGCCTACTTCGTGTTAGCTGATAGATGCTAGTAGTCCTTTTCAGGGCTTAAAGTATATCATCACATCGCTTCAAATAACAGAGTTCACTTATTTTTCAAAGGCAAATTGCGCATCGATATAACCAAATGACGTAAATCTTGGTTGAAATGTACGTGCCTCGCCACAAGAAGGCAACACCTGCAACAACAACCAAACAAAAATTATACTCTGCCCCCAACCAATCTAAAAGTTTATATACTTCATATTTAAAAATGGTTATTTCTTCACTCCCATTCAATTAATTTATCCGAAACAAATTGCTTAACAAAGACAATTAACTACCATTTTATTGCATAAGAAAGGTGGTTGAAGTAACAAGAAGAGACATGGTCCGCAACCAGGCGATACGTCAAGGCCTAAACACCCAAACCCTGCAGACCCAATTAGAACAGTCCGGTGTTGTCTTGTGTTTCGCACTAATGACCGGTCAGTAAAGCATCTTTTTTGGGGATGCCTAGCTGGCCGGGAGGATAGTGTGATTCGCTTGTATAGCTAGGTGGTGTTGTCGTACGGAAGGTCCGGGGTTCAAATCCTGGGTAAGCCACTCACGTCTGTGGTTTTTCTGTTGTCTAGTGTTCTACTTCTTTATTTTTTACTAGAGCCTGAAAACATACCTTTATGTTTGTCTAA
>JAMPIV010005865.1:0-80000 GCA_024509875.1 Oreohelix idahoensis | reverse complement strand
ACTCTCCCCCCCCCCCCCCCCCCCCCACCTACGTTGTTCACATGTATCACAGTGTACGCCATTCGTATTTGATCCCAGCGTGCATCATTCACATTTGATCTGCATACGTTAAGTCATTAACAATTCATAACCCTGGAATCTGTGCTACGTATGTTTTACTAGTGTACTCTACACAATGTACACTTGTACTAAAATCATACGGATTTTGATGGCAGTATACCTGCTACGCCTGTTCACGGCTCGTTTAATTTGTTAAATTATTTTAAATAATGTATTTTACTTAGTACTCGTTTTATTTCTCTTCTGTTTTTGTATGTTTGTCCCTGATGAAGGCCTTGTGGCCGTAACGTAAGCTGTTTATTATCATCATCATCACCATTTTTCCTTTTCGCTCCTTATGGAGCATGCAGCTACTCCTGCTGCTGGTTCCCTTACAGGAAGCCTGCACCTAAACATTTACATGCTCCTTGTCACGGAGTGTTTTGAGGGTGTTTTGCATGTATGCATGTTCCCATGCTCCAGCGAGAGTTTAATTAGTCATTTGAGTTGTTGTGAGTTGGGTATGCTTGCCTTGTATTATTTTAGGTACAAGCAATGTTGTGAGCAGAGATTAAGACAAGCTGCTAGCTATAGTTATGCGTGAATGAAGCTCAGTGGAGTGTGGAAGGTTTTCACGTGTTTGGTGAATACGAATGAAAGGGGTCAGTCAGAGAGAGATGTGTGTTGGGTCAGTAGAGAGTTGAGTCAGTAGAGAGTAGACAGGAGACATCGAAGAGCGTAGAGAAGAGAAGGGTGGATGTCTATAGTAGTGCGCAAGTAGAGGGCCAGAGTTGTGCAGTGGATTTATGAAGTATCCTATTTTGTGGCTGTAGATATTCCGAGAATCAGAGTGATTGTAGAATACTCGGGATTTGTTATGTCTCCAATGATTGTAATGGCCCTGCGCCCATTGTGACTTATTTGTGATATAATATATTCACGGAGATTGATATGGTTCTTGGAGTTGGTGTATTAATCCTTAGACCGTGAGCTAGACGGGCGGTGTATGAGTGTTGTCTGATCTTCTACATCCACCCACATACACCCTACTCGTCACACTCCTACAGTGGTGCCTTGTGTAGCTATTTGTTTTACATGATGAGGTTACCAGTAAATTGTTTATTTTGTTGTTTATCCCAGTAAGACACATCGCCTATTTGGCTCACCCCGTTACGTACATTTGATATCACTGTAATATATTCTTTAATATTTAATAGAATTACACTCATGTACTTGATATTTTTGTAATCTACTCATCAACATTTCATGATGTTGTACTCTACGACATTTACGATTGACCATAATGTGTTTCATCATTCAAACTTCGCAACAACGTAGCTCTGCCTCATTCACAGCTGAAGAATTACACATCATGTCAGCATGATAGCTTTCTCAACATTAACTAGCATTTGGACTGTACCGGAACCACGCCCCAATAAAAAATCGTCACCTGCGAATTGCTTTTATTCCATCTCTACTTTTGGCCAAAATTAACATGAGGTCATAAATCGACATAACATAATTTAATCTATCATCCTCTTCAATATCTTACGGTTAAAAGTGTAGATCAACAAGAATACTTTAATTTTAATATGGTATCTCCTTCTTCTCAACTAGTAACTAAAACACTTTGAATGCATTTTTCTCAAAACTATGTGAGTGCATATGGAATAAAGCATTACTAAGGCGACGTAACGTTAGTTATGCCCTGCTATGCGGCTCACCTACTTCAAAGATTTATCTTATAGTTGATACTTTCTTTCAATGTAACATCGCAACAAGAAATCGACCGCTACTCTTCGTTCTCCGCCTAAAAAAAGGCGATATGACAGTCTACGAGGAAGAATAATTTAAAATTAAAATTTAGAAATAAATTAAAGAATGAGTAACAATGGTAGCCCTTACTTATAAACTGTTAACAAAGATTGCAACCGTCTCTAAAATTTGAGCAATAAAGACGTCTCAAAATAGGCAGCAGAGCAATATAAATCTCAATGCAAGAATGTGGCATCTTTTTAAAACAAATAAAGAAAAACAAATACAATCGACGACATGAATATTCTCCTCCCTACTGTTAAAGAATGCATTCTAATTTTTCTAGAAAGAAATTAAAGCAAACTTTAAAGTAGGAAAGAAATATCTAATTTCTCGGCAACAACGGCCGTCATAAATGACATCACATGTTGTCTGTAGTTGGCGTCAAGCGGCCTCCTTTTCATCCAAGCGCCATGACAGTTAGGATCATTTGCATAATTTCGGTTTAACGGGAGAAAATATCGCTAAATCTAATCAGACG
This sequence comes from Oreohelix idahoensis, assembly GCA_024509875.1. NCBI lineage: Eukaryota > Metazoa > Mollusca > Gastropoda > Stylommatophora > Oreohelicidae > Oreohelix > Oreohelix idahoensis. The sequence goes on along the minus strand of JAMPIV010005865.1, from coordinate 77,665 downwards.
TGAAAATCTTCCTGGGCTCTCGTTGTCGAAAGAAGCGGAAGAAAACTATCCGGACTCCCAGAGATGCAGACGACAGGACAACCACACACAGCGTGCTGCTATTTGCTGATGTTAAACGGGAAAGGGGGGGGGGGGGGGGAGACACTAACTATGGAACGCTAATATAAGTATCACAGCTGGGGAGGGAAGGTATGTGTTGACAACTCGTATTTATCTAGTTTTGTTGTTGTTTTGGTTATGTTTTTGTCCTTTAAAAATGGCTTAGTCTTCTTACTAATTCTACTATTCGTGTTATTGCTGCTGCTGCTACTACTACTACTACTACTAGTACTACTACTACTACTACTACTACTACTACTACTACTACTACTACTACTACTACTACTAAAAATTGATCTAAGGTGGCTACATTGTAACTTTGGGCCTGCGGGAAGTCTAGTCTCCACTGCAAAATGGAGTTCTGACGACGTTCTACGGATCAACTACTAACTCCAGCACGCCGTGGAGATCCGCGAATATGTGACCGCTGGTCACAGCCTATCGCCAAGGTAACCCAGTTAAAGTAAACACTAAAACCGCAGGTCAAGTTTCTCACAGGACACTACACCCAGGAACAACTAACACGTGTCCTCAAGCAGAGTAAGACAGGTGCTGGCTCCCTCACCCCTCCCTGCAATCTTACCATAAAAAGGTACTCCCATCGCAGAAACTGCCGCCGCATATCAAGGGTCTTTTATATTTGGACATGCGCCCTAATATAACCGATTAGGTTGAACGGGACGAGCCTCGCCAAAACGAGGCAAAAGTTTTACATTAAAAAAAATACGAAACTGCCGCAGCGGTGTAATGTGTTAGAGACTTCATTATACTAGATCCTGCATTATGACGTGGTTTAACCAGCTTCCATCCTCGATGAACATAAAGGTATGTTTTCAGGCACTCGTAAGAAAACGAACGAACGAACGAACGAACTTTATTTTCAAAGGGTTGAGAATTGGGCACGCAGGCCCGTCTGACATTCTGCCCTTCCTTTCTCTCACCTTTCATACTGAATTCATTTATTCCCATATGCATTTTACATATCAATGTCAAGGAATTCAACGTTGCAAAGTAAAATAAAATAGCACACTCATATTAACATTAACTACTTATAAACATGACATAAAATATGTAGAAAAGTACAAACATCGTCATTAGAACCTACAATTGATATTATAACAAAAGATAATCTGATTAGGGGGGCATGTAATCAAAACTAATAAAGTATTCGAAAAGTCTACGATTGTATGAATAGGGACTGAAAGAGAGCGAACGAACTTTATTTTCAAAGTGTTGAGAGAAAGGAACTTAGGCCCGTCTAAGAGAGAGAGAGAAAGAGAGAGAGAAAGCGAGAGAGAGAGAGAGAGAGAGAGAGAGAGAGAGAGAGAGAGAGCCAGCGAGAGAGCGAACGAACTTTGTTTTCAACTAGTCAGTAAAGCATCCTTTTTTGGGGATGCCTAGCTGGCCGTGGGGTCAGTGTGATTCGCTTGTATAGCTAGGCGGAGTTGTCGTACGGAAGGTACGGGGTTCGAACCCTGGGTAAGCCACTCACGTCTGTTGTTTTTCTGTTGTCCAAGTGTTCTACTTCTTTATTTCTTACGAGTGCCTGAAAACATACCTTTATGTTTGTCTAATATTAATTTACTGTTTACAGGCCTCGGGTTTCCCTTCCTTATGTGTTATTAATGTCCATCCTCGATGCCTTTACCTTCTATAACTGAAAAGCAGAGTCAGTATCCAAATGACACATGTCTACGGGAAATCTATATTTGTATTAACCACGTGATGCACTCTTGACGTCATATTTATCATCATTTTTCTTTTCGCCCCTTCAGGGGCATGGGACCACTACTACAGCTGGTGCCGTCTGCTGGAAGCCCTGCCCAAAGCATTCACGTGCTCTGGCAGAAGTTGTTTCTGTGGTAACGTGTTTTACGTGATAAGGTTGCCTGCCTCTTGTACACGCCCATGTTGTCTCGTGCGACGATGTCATTTGTAGCAGTCGTCCTATTCTTTGTCTGTTTATTCAGAACCGCCCCCTCCTTCCAAAAAGGGGGGGGGGGGCCTTTACAAGGCGAGGCAAAATTTGAAAAACATGTAAAGTAATATACCGCTGTGCTTAGGTTTCTTAAATAATTAAAGTTGCGTTCAGGGGTCGGAGTGGCTAAACGGTACGGCGTCCGCCTCCAATTGTACAATGTTCAATTCAAAGTACAGGGAATATAATTTATGGAAATTTGTGTTACAAACCAATGGTCTTAATGACGTCACACTCCGCTCTGGTCTTCTGGAAAGTGAGATCGGATGCCCAGCCTTCTCGGATAAGTGCGAAAAAAAAAAAGGAGGTCCCGTGTGTAAGTTGCGCACGTTAAAAATCCCTCGGCAGTTGGTAATCGTAAAGAATAAGCCACAAGGCCGCTGCCCTGGCAAAATTTAAAATTAAGAAAACCTACCCACAACAAAAATATTTATAGAATGTGTGATTCCTACATAAACACATTGGGATTCTCGCCGGTGCTACGGAGTTCGTGCACTGTGCTGAGATCCGACTTGTGTTGTGATCTAAGGGAGGAGAACAGAGCACTGATGCCGTTGTCCGTGTGCAATGACGATAGTCCTTCAAACCAAACCAAACTAAACCAAACCAAACTAAACCAAACTAAACCAAACCAAACTAAACCAAACCAAACTAAACTAAACCAAACTAAACCAAACCAAACTAAACTAAACCAAACTAAACCAAACCAAACCAAACCAAACTAAACCAAACCAAACTAAACCAAACCAAACTAAACCAAACTAAACCAAACCAAACTAAACCAAACCAAACTAAACCAAACTAAACTAAACTAAACCAAACCAAACTAAACCAAACCAAACCAAACTAAACCAAACTAAACCAAACCAAACCAAACTAAACTAAACCAAACTAAACCAAACTAAACCAAACTAAACCAAACCAAACTAAACCAAACCAAACTAAACCAAACCAAACTAAACCAAACCAAACTAAACGAAACCAAATCAAACTAAACTAAACCAAACCAAACTAAGCCAAACCAAACTAAACCAAACCAAACCAAACTAAACCAAACCAAACCAAACTAAAGTGACATTCCCTATAGAGTTTTCCATTTAGCATATATGGAAATCAAACATTTTCATTCCTTCCTTATAATGTGTGTAATAGTTTCCTTTGCACATTGGCTTCTGTAACGATATCTTCGTTACTCGTTTAGGCTGCCTGTGGCAATCTTAAGATTCCTCTGTAGATTCACGTCTATGTTATTTCCAGGGCCGTGGAGTCGTAAGTCGGAGTCGTGGAGTCCTATTTTTGCGAGAAGCAATGAAGCGATTCTGTTTTTATGGACCAATTCAATTTAAATTAAAATTGTAATATTTCGCAATACATTTTTTAGCTTTTGTTTTGTATCATTGTATGAATGAATGAATAGTTAAAAATGTAATCTACGAAATACACGTATTCATTTATTCAGACATATACTTATACATATAACTTCATATAAGTGCATAATTATATGCCATATAACTAGTAAAATAAACTGTAGTCGAAGTCAGAGTCGGACTTCTAAAATTGTTTGACCGACTCCACAACCTTGGTTGCACCGACTCCACAACCTTGATTGCACCGACTCCACAACCTTGGTTGCACCGACTCCACAACCTTGGTTGCACCGACTCCACAACCTTGGTTGCTTCTTGACTTTTCCTGCTTCTTTGCCATTCATGACCCATTTCCATATGATAAGCGATGCATTTGGTTTTCTGTAAATATTTCTTGCCAGAAGTTTTACAGACGAAGACTGGTCAAGAACATTGCAGAACTTTTAGAAGTAGCAACTGTTTGCATTAAGATCCATGTGGTAAATATGTCTTGAAGTATCAACCGCTGCATAAGGTGGCTTTCCCTCTGTCTGTAGAAAGCTTGCTAGCCGTTGGTAATTGACACAAGTTGCGACCACCGTGGAACGTTCTTATGATTCGAACCCAGGTGTACTGGACGCTAGTTCTTGTGCCTCTAGTTTCAGCTTCTCTTTCTTATCCCAGACACCCGAGCTAGATTGTTTGGGAATTAGTCAGTATTGTCCACTCCAGAATGTTGAGCTGACCCGCAAACAGATTCGGCAGCCGCGATAATGACTAAAGTGATTGGTCCTGCTTTGTAGCAGTTTGTCTAAGAGAAATACACCGAAGCGAACGAGCCCCGGAACTACGTGATGGATCAGGTAACAAAAAGGATACACGCTAGTATTAGGTGTATCGATATAAAAAAAAAAGGGACCTCAATATTACAAAGGCGGCATTTGGGCTAAGTTCGGCATGGCGTGTTGAACGTGTTTGAAGGCCAGTTGACGAGAGGTGCTTTGATCCATATGTCGAGGTATTCTAAATATGCTGATCCCGAAAATATTTTGAGGGTTAGCGTGTACAATATGTAGGGATACAATAACGACCAGGCGTGGATAAGTAGTGCAGTAGCGCTGGCATTTGGTGTAGGAAATTACTTTAATAAACATTATGTGCGTGAATGTGTTTGGGGGTCTTTCTCAGTTTAAAAATCACTATATGCTGTTTGTACAGGATGACCCTAAACAAAAAACCATACTGATCTCGTTAGATGGCACCTTGTTTGATATTGTTATATGTATGCATATATATATATATATATATATATATATATATATATATATATATATATATATATATATATATATATATATATATATATATATATATATATATATATATATATATATATATATATATACAGGGTGTCCTAAAAGTTACTGTGCAGTAAAGTACCTCGTACAACGTTGCAGTACCACGCAGCAGTTTCTTCTACAGCAGATGTTGGAAATGTCCACCATAGGCCTCAAGACATGTCTGAGCACGCTTCTTCATATTGTCGAAGACCTTCTGCAGGGTTGTCAGTGGGATCTGTTGAATGTGGGTGGTGATTGCTACCTTCAGCTCATCCACTGTGTGCGGATTGTTCTCGTTGAGATTTTCTTTCAGTGCACTCCACAGATAATAGTCCGGCGGAGTCAGGTCAAGAGAACGAGCAGGCCATATTCCACGCGAGATTATGCGATTACAAAAGATGTCCTCCAAAATATGCAGTGATGAGTAAGCTGTGTGTGCAGATGCACCATCCTGCTGGAACCAGGCTTCCTGAATTTCAAGCTCAGTAAGGTGGGTTAGGAATGGTTCGAGAATGTCGGTGCGGTAACGTTCTGCGTTTATGGTGTTATTGAAGAAGATGGGCCCAATTATGCGCATACGACTGATGGCATCGTGTTCTGGATACAGAGAACTGTTTCGTCTGAAGTGGAGGGCCTTCCAGATCGAGGTGCATCGTGCACACTGCCCGTTTCAAGAAACTTGTCTATCAGATTTCGTACCTCATTACGGCGAGGAACTTGTGAATCTGGAAATTGCTGCGCGAGCTTTTGCTGAACGTCCTCCGTGTATTTATTACCGTTTCGAAACACATGTTTCACCAGGAATACTCTTTCTTCAATCGTTAACACCATTGTCGTTTGGCCAAGACAATTAAACCTGGACTGCAGTTCAACAACGTTTTACTCCGACTTCTGCTACGCACTGGTGCTTGGGCGACTGCCAACACTGCCAAGCCTAGAGAAGAACAGACAACTCTCACATCAAAAAAAAAAATTGCTCTCGTCTGTTGTCAAGGTCACGCCTAGGGTAGAACGGACAACTCTCACATCAAAAACGCTACTCTAGTCTGCCGTATATTCAAGTGCACAGTAACCTTTTCGGATACCCTATATATATATATATATATATATATATATATATATATATATATATATATATATATATATATATATATATATATATATATATATATATATATATATATATATATATATATATATACAAGGGGATTGACATAAGTCTTGGGCCTGACCATGAAGGACATGTCACAGAGAGCTGACATTTTGTATAGTGTTTATTCTTGTCTTCTTCTTCTTCTTGCGATCGCATCTTTGATGATTACACCGTCAGACGAGTTCTCATGATGAATTCGACTGTTGTTTGAAGTTCCTCTTTAACTCCATATAGCTTTGAGTTTAGTGTTGAGTCATTGGGCCAGTATATGTTTATTCATTTTCAATATAGCTACCGTCTGAATTGACACACTTCTGCCATCTCTGCTTGACCTTGAAAAGACTTTGGGAGTAGAACACCCTATTTTTCAAACTAAACCAGTCATCACATGCCAGTATAACCTCTTCATCGCTGTCAAAATGTTTTCGTTTTAGCTGTTTTTTTATGATTTGGGGATAGAAAAAAGTCTGATGGAGCCAAATCTGGAGAATATGGTGGGTGTGGAAGAATTTCAATATTTAAATCGTTGGCTGCTAGCTGCACAAGCCGTGCTTTGTGAGAGGGCGCGTTGTCTTGAAGCAAAGGAAGATTTTGAGTGCGCGTTATCCCTCGTTTCCTGGTCACAACCTTTCTTAGTTTTATGAGAAGATCTGCATAGTACTGTCCATTAACGGTGTTGCCACGAGGCAGATAATCTTTCAAAAGGACACCTTTGCCGTCCCAAAAAACAGTCAGCATAACTTTTCCTGCAGATTTCTGCGCCCTCGGCTTGACAGGTGTTGGGGAGCCCGGGGTTTTCCATTGCATGCTGGCAATTTTGGATTCGGGGTCGTAATGGTGTACCCAAGTCTCATCTACTGTCACCATGGTCTCCAAAAAAATTTTTGACTGACACTTTTTGAGCAACTGTTGACAGCAATTTACCCTCGTTTGCTTCTGTTCACGTGTCAACAGTCGCGGAACCCAGCGTGCACACAGTCTTCTCATGTTCAGTCTGTTGTGGGAAATTCTATAAACTGTTCTTTCATTTAGTTTTACTCTACTAGCTATCTCCACAATTGTCATTTTTTTTATCCTGGTCAATGATTTTCTTCACTCTTGTTGCATTTTCATCGTTGCACTCTGAGGCTGGTCTACCAGATCTTGGCAGATCAGCAACATTTGAGCGGCCGCACTTAAACTGTTGACACTAGTTTTTTTTACCGAAGTATATGAAGGACAAGAATCACGAAACACTGATCCATCTCCCTGTGTATTTCTGTAGGTGTTTTTCCCTGAAACATCAGAAATTTTATCACAGCTCTGGCCTCCTTCTTTTCCGTTCTTTTGTCAAATCTTTGGAGCAGCAGATCCAATCAATAGGGTACATTGCACCGTGCACCGTAGCGGGAAAACCCATTGAAGAAAAAAACGCGTACTTTACACATTCAGTGCAAATATGATGAACTTTAAATGTGCCAAGTTTCATCTTCCTCCTGTGACTCCTTCATGGTCAGGCCCAAGACTTATGTCAATCCCCTTGTATATATATATATATATATATATATATATATATATATATATATATATATATATATATATATAGGGTATATATATATATATATATATATATATATATATATATATATATAGGGTATCCGAAAAGGTTACTGTGCACTTGAATATACGGCAGACTAGAGTAGCGTTTTTGATGTGAGAGTTGTCCGTTCTACCCTAGGCGTGACCTTGACAACAGACGAGAGCGATTTTTTTTTTTTTTTGATGTGAGAGTTGTCTGTTCTTCTCTAGGCTTGGCAGTGTTGGCAGTCGCCCAAGCACCAGTGCGTAGCAGCAGTTGGAGTAAAACGTTGTTGAACTGCAGTCCAGGTTTAATGGTCTTGGCCAAACGACAATGGTGTTGACGATTGAAGAAAGAGTATTCCTGGTGAAACATGTGTTTCGACACGGTAATAAATACACGGAGGACGTTCAGCAAAAGCTCGCGCAGCAATTTCCAGATTCACAAGTTCTTCGCCGTAATGAGGTACGAAATCTGGTAGACAAGTTTCTTAAAACGGGCAGTGTGCACGATGCACCTCGATCTGGAAGGCCCTCCACTTCAGACGAAACAGTTCTCTGTATCCAGAACACGATGCCATATATATATATATATGGAGCCGCGGTAGCATAGTGGTTAGTGCACTGGCTTCCTAGCGCAGTGGTCTATGGTTCGATCCCCAGATGAGGCGGAAAATTTTTAGGCCACAAACGGCTCCTGGGTCGACCCAGCCCCCAAATGGGTACCAGAGCTACTCTGGGAAGGTTAAGGCGGCCGGCGTGATGCCGACCACATCACCCCTCGTGTGCCGACGGTCAAGATAATATGGGCCTAACACCATATTCCCAATATGCCTCAATGGGCGTGTAACGGGTTCCTTTACCTTTTTTATATATATATATATATATATATATATATATATATATATATATATATATATATATATATATATATCTGATTCAAGCTTACATTAAAAGTGCATTTTGAAGAGTTTTGCTTCTTAGAGATGACCATTACATATAATAGTATAGAATAAGAGCTTCATTTATTTGTATTTTCTTTAACCGTTATATAAGCATCATCCTGAACCTCGTTTTTTCTCTCACTTTTTTGTGTTGTTCCTGTTGTTTTGTTTTGTTTTTTGCTCTTAATAATGCATCATCAGTATCTATTATGTTGCGTATAGTCGCCTTAATACTGTTGTTAGACGTGTTAATCAGAATCGATGTTACTTGCACTTCAGGGCAAACCTACAGGTGCTCAGTCTCCGTCAGCAAATGTCCAAGGGTATGAATGCTAATTGTTCCTGTTGCGCGCTGGTTGTATACACGCCGAATACATCCTCTCATACGCCCATCTCTGCTGGTCTTACGTTTAATGCCATATTCCTGCAATATTTGCTTCTATGATTCATCGATTGCAGTTAGTATTGCCCTTATTACATCTCCACTTCAGCTAGTTTTGAGAAAACCCTTTCAAAGTTTTTCGGTTACTAGTTGAGAAGAAGGATATATCACATTAAACTGTAACTGTTAACTGTAAGATATTGTGTTGGATGATAGATTAGGCTATATGATGTCGATGTATTGACCTCGGGTAAATTTTGGCCAACAGTGGAGATGGCATAAAGCTATATCAAGGCGACGTTGTGTCAACAGTCTAATGTACATACACAACGGTTCATCGTTTGACATGTCGCTCCCTGTGGAGCATGAACCACTACTACAGTTGGCCATTTTAAAGGAAGCCTCCACCAGTAATGTACATACACAACGGTTCATCGTTTGACTTGTCGCTACCTGTGGAGCATGAACCACTACTACAGTTGGCCATTTTAAAGGAAGCCTCCACCAGTAATGTACATACACAACGGTCATGATGAGGATGCCAGCCTAATATTGTTGGCCATGTACGACATGCTTACAGGAACAGCAGTCTTGTTTTTTTCTTTGTCTCATCAGAGACCACAGGGAACTACAAAAGGGGCACATAACTGTTCGATATACAATAATTGTTTTACTCAGTTATGTGCAACAGATTACCATCAACAGTAAGGGGCCACTCAATCCATTACTTACAGCACTTTAGACGTGGGGGGGGGGGGAGAAATAGGTAATACGTCTGACTAGGCCAAGGGACAAAAAAAGCCACGTTACGACCACGAGGACTTCGTCCGGGGAGGGGGGGGGGAGAATAAAATAACAGAAGAGGAAAAGAACGAGAAATAAGTTAAATAATAATATTTTTAAAAAAAAATTAACTTAAAAAAATGACCCGAAATTGAAGCCGCTAGTTATTCTATGAAAATCCGAATAAACAAGATCATATCCGTTTTAGATCGCTCTATACAGCTTCATATTCGAATTTTCAGAAAAACAGCTCCCGAGCTGTTACTAAGCAACCTGGATTTGTCGAACGCCAGAGAAAAGGCAGACCGCACAGCTTCTGGTTTCCAGTTTCATTAACACCTCCAGAAACGACAACAAAGGTGGCGCGCTAAGTTATTGGCAACTTGTGTCAACCTTGACACTAAAGTCTGATATCCAATTTGCAGCCCTGTCAAATAATAAAGTTGCCCAAACAACACCACCTCGGCGGTGTCTCTAACTGACGCGCGGGCTAAATAGGCCTACACCATCGTCTGGGGGTAACAAAGTCTCTCCACTGACGGCTCGTTCAATGCCTTAGTAACTAACTACAAGACACCCTAGTATTACCTTAGTCCATAATCAACGCGCACTTTCACCGCGCATCTTTCTCGGACACAAAGTGACAATTTCAGGCTCTCATCCTTGCCATTCACCTCTGACCAGATCCCAACGAGTGAACGGCAGATTTAATGGCTGTTCTTTTTTGTCCAACCGGCCAGAATGAGGTTGTGTGAAGCTTGTTTATGATCTGCTTCACAACCTGCCTGATTGTCCCCCTTTCTCCTCCGCCACAAATATGGCGCGTTAGAGATCCGAGCCGCGCGGACAACGGAAACGCGACTTTTATTACTTAGAGCCCTGAATTGGCTCGGACACATGTGCTCCGTTAGGGACAAATGCCACCGAAGTTGGAAGACTTCTAAAACGATCTGGTGGACAACCCGACCAATTGTCACATTGGTTGGGAAGTCAAGGATGATGTTTTATTTTATGACGGCCATCCGCGCAGGTGGGTGACAAAAGTGTAAGAGGTGATACCCACCTTCAGTGTAAATAGATCCGGTAGGAACATTGACATTTTGGTGAAGGCGGCAACATTGTCATTCAGTGTTCGTTTCCAATTAGTGTCAATAACGCTGTTCAATGACTACTGGATAACTAAATCTTCGCTGAACAAATAGCTACTACGGTGGATTAAATAAGTAAGGACTGCAAATACTGACCGATGGACTGTTATATTAGCAACATAATTTCCAATTGTTTGGTTTAGTTTTGGTTTGGTTTTAAGGCCTATCTTCATTGCACACGGACTACTCCATCAGTGCTCCGATCTCCCCCCTTAGATCACACGGAGGATCTCAGCACAGTGCACGAACTCCGGGATCTTCTATTTTTCCGCCCTTATCCGAGAAGGCTAGTCATCCAATCTCACCACCCAGGAGAACAGGGGGGGGAGATGACGTCATTAGGACCACTGGTTCTGAAAAGAAATTTCCATAAATTATATTCCCTGTACTGGGAATCAAACCCGGTACCTAACTTACACTTGTGTTACTGCTCAATAACCTAAACGGTAACACAGACTATAAAACCGCCGAGATATAACCCTACAGATCCATGCATATGGTTAATGGTTGAAAGAGGCGCTACGTAGAAGGATAGCGAACATCAACCAAAACAAACGTCTGACGGAAATCTGAAACTGCGACTGCACTATACGCAGGTGGATATCAATCTGTCGAGAACATGAAATCGGAATGTAGAACAAATCATGACATACGGAAGTGAGTCGTGGACAATTAGTAAAAAAGTAGGAAACGCAGTAGAAGTCACAGATGTGGTTTTACAGAACAATGTTAAAAACACCATAAAGAGTTAACATGAGAAATGAGGGTTTCCCTGAAAGGAAGTACTCGTATATTACTCATGATAGAATAAAGCCATCCACTTTCTTCGGTCGCGTTATGCGGTCACGTTATGTGGTCACGTTATGAGAAGGAAAATGTGGAATATATCGTGACAACAGGAAAGATTGGAGGAAATAGACATAGAGAATGACAAACATAGAAGACATTGACCAGTTTGACAACATGGCATGGAAGGATGTATATATGCCCACATATATGCCCACATATATGCATACATTTGTACATACGTACCAGAATCTTTATTCTCCATAAAATACATTGACATTTAGGCCAGTAACCCACTTTTTTGGAGGCATGTTATGAGAAGAGGAAAGCTGGAATATATATATATATATATATATATATATATATATATATATATATATATATATATATATATATATATATATATATATATATATATATATATATATATATATATATATATATATATCGTGACAACAGGTAAGAGTGAAGGAAAGAGAGATAGGGGAAGACAAAGAGAGCAAATACTGGACAGTTTGACATCGTGGCATGGAGAGAAGTCAAACGGCAGAACTGATGAATTGTACTGGAGACAGGAAGTTGTGGAGAGACATGATCTCATACACCACAAGGCATGGTACTTGAAGATGTAGGCCTACTGATATGACATAATAAAATACAACAAACCAAATACAAGAATCATTAGAATTCACAACACTGTGAACGATGTCTCATATAGTTCAATATGGTGTGTGTGTGTGTTTATTTTTTACATCCTATGTGTACATACCAGAACCTCTATTCTTCATACATAAAGTAGCGTAACTACAATTTAAGAGGCCCCTGAACACAAATAAAGTGAAACTTTCTTTAAATAGAGACTCCATCAGAGAAGTCAGTTGTAGGGAAATAACGTTCGGAATCAGTAATTACGAGACTATTTATTGCAAGGCAAGAGAACATGATTGTGTCATAGCGTTGGCTATACAATATGACAATTCAGAACTTAAAACCTTTTTAGAAGTACCAAGGAAATTTTCCTATATGAGGAATGAGAAACGGGAACATGAAATAACATTTAACGCATGAACAAAGAAAATTAAAAGGATATGTATACGGGCGAGGGTCCGTTTTGACCACTCGATGGCGCCTCTCGATGTCCGGAGCCCCCTGGAAGTGTCCGGTCCAACAGGGCGGTAGTTACGCCACTACATACATACACACACACACACATATATATATATATATATATATATATATATATATATATATATATATATATTTATAAATATATAAATATATATATACGTACATACATACATACATACATACATACATACATACATACATACATACATACATACATGCATGCATGCATGCATGCATGCATGCATGCATGCATGCATGCATGCATGCATGCATGCATGCATGCATGCATGCATGCATACATACATACATACATACATACATACATACATACATACATACATACATACATACATACATACATACATACATACATACATCATACATACATACATACATACATACATACATACATACATACATACATACATACATACATACATACATACATACATACATACATACATACATACATACATACATACATACATACATACATACATACATACATACATACATACATACATACATACATATCAGAATCTTTATTCTCCATAAAATACATTAATATGTACAGACATGATATAATAGATACAACATGGCATATAGGAGAATCATTAGAATTTACATAAAGTGTTGAAGACGTCTCAAGTAGTTATATGTGGGTGTTTTTACATCGAAACTTTGTGTTACACATACATAAAAAATTTTTAAGCTTTCTAAAAGACATTGGCATATATGATATGATATAACTTGCCAAATATGAGAATTATTGAAATTTACAAAATGTGTGTGGAATACCATTCAAGTAGAGCAATATGGTTGTTTTTACATGGGTGTTTTATCAGAATTTTTGTTTGCCATAAAAAAACTTTGACAACTAGTAGAGTGAGATATTAAATATAGCATCAAATACAATTGTCGTTTGGTATAGTAGACAGAGCACAATTGAGATTAGATGGTGGGGAAAACATCCCAGCAATCTAAAATGGGTGTTTTTTACATCGAAGTTTCCATATTCTGTAAGAACCTATAATTGCACTGATACTGACATATTTACATAAAACCTTTGCTTCAAATTTCCGCAACCCTAGCGACATTAATCCACTCACACACTTTGCATGCACATGACCCAAACTACCAATTATCAGTACGATTACATGCGTACGATAGCCTAGTTCGTTAATTTCTGCAGTCAATGGATAGTACTTATCAAATTTATGTTGGTAACATTTATCTAAATGGGCGTCATATGGTATTGCTGCCTCTACTATAAAAGCTGTTTTGTTCTGTCGATTGATTATCGTTAAATCAGGTTTTACGGCATGTGTCTTAAATGAGGTGTTACTGCTGCCGAAGAGTGATGGTTTAACTATTATCTCTTTATTTATTGTTATGTCACTCTTATTATTGTATGAGGATTTCAGTTTCTCATAAATAATGTCTACAGCTCTATTGTGCCTTTGTTGGTATAATGTTTGAAATTTGGTACATCCATTCAATAAATGTGACACTGTTTCGTATGGGTGGTTACATATTTTGCACATTTTCGTGTATGTCTGTGGGTAGTATAGATGTAAAAGACTTTCGCATTCCAGCAACTGTAACCTCGATCTCACAGCAAATGAAAGTATTTTATCACTTAATTTAACATTAGATAGAAAACTAGATGACAATGAATGGTTTACACATTTCATTTCGCGCACTATTCTCCCTTGTGATGATTTACTTTTTAGTTCACTTAGAATTATGTTAAGTTTATGTGATTTAAATCCAGAATAAAAAGCATTTGCTGACTTGTATGTTAGACTCACATCTTCATCTACATCTAAATGTACAGTGTAATGGCCACTGTCATCCACTTTCACACTTACTCCTTCACGCGCGCATTCTTCATTCAGTTCTACCCAAAATGATCTTGGCCAATTCACCTTCGATCTTTTAGCTAGATGGTTTGTTTCATTTAACTCGTAACTTGCAAAGTTATTCCTATCATCATCTACTTGGTCTATTTTACGTTTTTTCATATGTCTATCTAACGAATTTATCGCTGCAGTTTTTACAAGACTATCATCACAATTGAGCATACTGACAAGGAATGAAATATGTCGAGAGTGGTACATACATACATACATACATACATACAATCAGAATCTTTATTAACAAAAAAATACATTAACATGTACTTGATATAGTATAAAAACACCATATCATATCGGATAATAATTTAGAGTTTGCAAGTGTGCTAAACCCCGCCCAGGAAACAATCGTTCATAATCCGTTAAATTCAATTCGTTCACAGTTTACAAGCTGACATCAAAAGAGAGATGGGTCTCCAGCCTTCAGTTACCGTCACCGTCTTTTGGAACATGAACAAAAACCAAACATTCACAATTCTACTGGACTCACAAGCTGACACACCTGTCAGCGCCGTGGTAAAGTGCTGCAGTTTCTCTTTCAGCAATGCACAAATTTACAAAGGGCCAGTGAATATTACCATTCACAATGAGGGGTGACAATATCCGGTTGCCATTGCTAACGAAGCTATAGTTTTTTTTCGGTGGCTTCATAAACGAACATATATTCTTTGTTAATAAAAGGTCAATTTTAAACACTTTTTCATTTTTATCTTTCACAAATATCCTTAGTTTTTGCAATAATCTCTTCAGGTGTTGTTATAGTAGGTGTTAAGAATATCCACTTACAATCGTGAGAGCTTTAACGCTAATCGTCAGATCTAGTTGGCCTGACATATTTCTATTGTCATAGATCGAAGAACTTGAACTAATACATGGCTACCTCATTTGGCATGTATGATTATAATAAGGCATTGCTTCGACTTGCGATATTAATATGGCTTCTCGAAATTTGATGTCAGCAGTAACAATGGCCTTCATTAAATTTGTGCTGTTTTGAAAAGCAGTCCGGTTGACACGTCACAAGATCGCCATCTTGGCCACTTGGTACCAACACGAACAGCGAACTCACATGAAAATCAAACTTGAAGTTTTCACCTTTACAATATTCAGCAACATAATCCTGGACATGAGCCCAGCACACTGCAAACTCATACAGCGTTAATGAGGGCTGTTACCACAGATGCAGACTCCAACACGACGACATGAGCCCAGCACACTGCAAACTCATACAGCGTTAATGAGGGCTGTTACCACAGATGTATACTCCAACACGACGACATGAGCCCAGCACACTACAAACTCATTCAGCGTTAATGAGGGCTGTTACCACAGATGTATACTCCAACACGACATGAGCCCAGCACACTGCAAACTCATTCAGCGTTAATGAGGGCTGTTACCACAGATGTATACTCCAACACGACGACATGAGCCCAACACACTGCAAACTCATTCAGCGTTAATGAGGGCTGTTACTACAGATGCAGACTCCAACACGACGACATGAAAGCGGAGAGAAAAGGCGGAAAGCCTTCTACACAACATCAAGTGTTTGCACCTGTGCATGATAAAGGTGTCAAAGTAGGAGACGGACAGCGATCCAAACACTGAGACACTACAGAATAGAAGAAAGGTAGGATGAAATTGACACGAAGCCATTTTTTAGCAGCGACACCGTATACACACTCCAGCTTCTATTACGCTTTGACAAATGCCGGTTACAACATATACAAAGCGTCTCTAAATAAATAACTTGCGAAGAAGTGGTGACTGTGGGGATAGCGGGGGGAAACCCCACAAGGTGATTGAGGAACAGTGGAAAACAGGGTTGAAAGCTTTCTGAGGGGTAATGAGAATAGGAGAAATACTTAGAAATAACTAAAGGTTCTTCGGTCTCGTATAATATCAACTGTAGGTTCTAATAACGATGTTTGTACTTTTCAACATATTTTATGTCACGTTTATAAGTAGTTAATGTTATTATGAGTGTGCTATTTTATTTTACTTTACAACGTTGAAGTCCTTGAAATTGATATGTAAAATGCATGTGAGAATAAATGAATTCAGTATGAAAGGTGAGAGAAAGGAAGGGCAGAATGTCCAATTCTCAACCCTTTGAAAATAAAAGTTTGTTCGTTCTTTGTCATTTCGCTTGCTTGTTCCTGACCTTAGTACTGTTTATCAGTTCTATTATGGCTTGGTTTTTTTTCATGCCATAATTTTAAACTGTCCAGTATATTCTCTCTTTGTCGACTATCTCGCTTTCCATTAAAGTTTGCTTGTTGTTACAACTCTCTCACTCATTCGTTGGCCACTTGGGCTTTAGAATGATTGAAACACAAGTGTAACTTTGCTTGGAGTACCTACTGGTAACCGTCTTATAATTTACAAGCAATGAATACTTAGCACTCAAATTTGAAATAGTTCCTAGGTGTAACAAGTTTTATAAAGTATCGTAATAAACTCCAAATAGTTACTTATTTTTGCCTGCGCTGCTGCAATTACAGTTTTTTGAAAAGGAAATAATTTTTTTTTTTAATTACCAACAACATGCAGGGAAATATTTTGCATGAAATTCCCATGTTCAATATTCATAGTTTCCTTAACTTAGTTTTGCTTCAGCTTTTCTTCCACAACTGTTGCCACTTTGCGACTTCGGCAGAAGGGATAGCCATCTTTGATATAATATCTTGGGTAGGATTACTTGTTATTTCTTAAGTTGATTCACAAGACATGACAATGGTCTTGGGTGATGCAGTGGTAAAAATGTGTTTTTCATACTCACGCCATCTCTTGCCTAGGCCTATCTGCATGACTCCTCTTGTATGTACTCTAATAGAATGTTCCTTCTGTTTCTTCTGGCTCTATACTAATAAGAAACCATAACAGTTCTTATTTCCCTTCTTTTGTACATCATTCATGAATGTCGAAAACGATTTCATTTTTTTCTCCAGCAACATAAATAGCGTCTGCATAATTTACAAGCTTTGCTAATTTAACTAGGATAAAGCATCTGCTGTCCTGAGCTTGGTCAAGAGGGAAAATACAGAGTCACTTTCCAGTATACCCAGCTGTAAATGAGTACATGACTTCGTTCCCACAGTTAGGAGAGACAAAAGCAGCGGGGAAGAGAGCCGGTAACCACCACCTCATAAAGCTGAGATCTAGTACCGTGAAGTCTCTAACACTTTACTCTCCGACGGCAGAATTTTCTATGGCACTACCTTTATAATAAACACGGGGCAACCCTTATAAGAAACGTAGACCTTTATGAGAGAAAGACACATCTTCAAGATACAGCTACGGCCAGCAAACATTCATCTGCAAAGGAGTCTTCAAAAGCAGCTGCCGTAATCGTACGTAGCCAGAGATTGACAGCTAATGCATTGACGAGAATAAAGGAAAACAAGGTGGCCATCCTTACACATTGTTGAGAGTATGTTCCCTTCACAACTACCGAGCTATGTTCCGTGATTTGCACGTATAATCTTTCCATTGAGCTCTGAAGCGAAAGTTGTCATCTACAGGTGCGGCCGCTTTGTTAAACACGGTTGTAAAAACCACCCTTGGCTTTTATACACGAACATAGTTGTAAACAAGAAAACCGTAAACTTATTTTTCCCCAGTATATTTCTTCAAGGACATAATCGCTCAACGTAACATCCAATCCTTCATCTGAAGAAGGCTACAACTGAAAGGTGGATGAATACCTGACTGTCTCGGCTTTCAATATAGGTGGAAAACTTTCTATGCCAACATGTCAAGAAAGAGAACATGATGAAAAAAGGCACAAGTCGATGGCCTAAGAAATGACACCAAATGTGAAAAGGCAAAGAAAATGACCCAAAATAGAAATCAATGACAGCATTTGAGATAGCCTTCTGCACCACTGAATACGATACGGATGAATGATTTCGCCATTCATTTTCAATCATTTAGCTCCATGCGAAGTTAAAATTACAGGTAGTCGCATAAAATATACTGCCGTAGAGGAGTGGAGTATTATAAACTTCACTAAACGAAGTCTCAGCTTTTATAAAGTGAGGTGACCGGTTTCGTTCCTTGCTGCCTTTGCGTTCCCTAACTCAAGAGCACGGAGGATTTGGCGAAGGCATCACCCATCTCAGAAGAGACAAATAAAGAATAGATCTACTGCACCCTCAGGTATGTCTTACCCTGCGACTAATATGAGATTTGTTCGTGTGGCTGGAAAGCTCATCATGTAAACAAATAGCCGCTGAGACCACCTTGGCAAGATCATGTGACTGCGTGATGTAGGCTTCCTACAAGTGGACCAGCTACAACGATGGTTCCATGATCCGTGAAGTGTGCAAAACTAATTGATTATTGATCACGTGAAGATGCAACTGTAGTAAGGAGAGAAAAAGACTAATGAATTAATTTACACTAGTAGAGTGATAAAGCTACTGCATCAGTACATAAATTCTGGCCTATATTACGTTGCAATTCCTCGAGTAACAGTGTCAACCGCAGGGACGTGTGCGTATATATCGTTCGGTCGAAATGTTTGAGATGGTGGGTAAAAACACCCGCTGGTTTAGCATTTATAGAGATCGTTACCAAATCGCACACGTGACGATTCAAACACTCTTTGTCATGGGGGGAAAAATACAACATGACGAATCGGTGCGGTTTTGGTCACAACAGAAGTGGTTTTCAGTTTCAGATACCGTAATTCTTTTTCTGAATATGCAATCAATCAAAATTAAATGCAGATGCCTTAGATAAATAAAATAGTTTTGTATGCATTATTTCTCCACAATAAAACACAAATTAGTTCCTTCTTTGGATTAAAAACTGCGTTTAGGCTTTACTTTCATAACCAGAAACAAGATATCGTTATCTCCTTGTATTTAGACATTTAATCACTGCTTGGTGTATGGCTGGCAAAGAACAGACTGGCTTACAGCCTCCTCACAGCTAGATAGGCAGATATAACAAAAGGGGAAATCTGCTTACCAACTTTTAAAATGCCAACTTTAGACTCCACGCACAAGGACCTGGGGCCTAGACAAAAGTGACGACGCCCGAGAAGGACACCGCAGAACACGCGATGCGCTCAAGTGGGCAACTGTCGGTCATTCATAAAGAAGGTTTGCCAGAGAAGAATACCTTTCTTGGCTGCATTATGGCATCAGCTGGCATAGCTTCACCGCAGTTAATAAATTCTGCATTCCCCAACAAAGACCTCATTCGGGTCTTAGGACGCGTGAGGTGCGAAAGTGATGAAAGAAAAACAGCAGGAGAAGGAGCTTAGACGTGGCTGGCCCAACAAGAGACGCGTCAATGATTCTTACAAAAGGGATACTACACATACTGCTAAGTCGGTTAGCGTTCGGCTATTGGTGTGGGTTGCCTCTGTCGGTTGCTGCTGGTGTGATGCCAGTTCCGGCATAAGACTTAAGCATGATTAAAATTTAATCCGAATACCCGTTTTTCCTTGGTGGTTCTCGTGTGGTTTACAAGTAGATGTTGCTATAGCTTATATCTGGAGGGTTCGTCTGTTTGTTTTTTAAGCATGTACTAAATGAATCACCGCTACAACAGTATGTGACTGAATGGTGCTGGCTTCCTATAAGGGGAGAAGCTGCAATGGTATCCCCATGTTCCACAAGGAGCGACGAGGAAC
Organism: Oreohelix idahoensis; assembly: GCA_024509875.1. Classification (NCBI taxonomy): domain Eukaryota; kingdom Metazoa; phylum Mollusca; class Gastropoda; order Stylommatophora; family Oreohelicidae; genus Oreohelix; species Oreohelix idahoensis. The sequence goes on along the minus strand of JAMPIV010005865.1, from coordinate 57,455 downwards.
ACGATGATGATGTGCTAAACACATAACACACGTGACTTAAGGTCAAAGATACGATCCTTTTTTTTCCTGGGACTGCGCTTGTGGTCGGTACCCTCATCTCTGAGACAAAATATTGGAACTGAGTTTAACACCTAATGAATAGGAGTTTAGATTCATCTTGAGAGTTGTTAGAGCGCTGGCCTCTCACGGTTAATGGTGCCGGGTTAGAATCATGGTACAGCTGTAAATGTGTATGCTAGTTTGAGTTAGGAAAGTAAAAGGTAGCGAGGAAGTGAACTGCCACCCTCCCCCTCCCCTGGATGTTGGACCTAGTATGTTGAAGTCTCTAACACTTAACCCCCCTACGGCAGTATCTGCCTTTATCTTTACCTTCTGAAGGAACTGGGACTTCATTCATCACCCTCAGGGGCGGATCTATATTCTGAAGCTTGAACTCTTAGAGGAGTCCCTTTTATACCAAAAAAAAAAATATGTTGGGGGATAGGAAAGAAATGTATTATAGATTATAGACAAACCTCTACACCTCACGGTAGAAGGGGAACGACTAAGTAAGTAAGTAAGATTATAGACAAAAGTGGACTTGTGGGCGTTGAAGCTCAATCTTCATTAGCTTGACAGAAGATCCACCTCTGATCTCCCTTCAGCTCCCCACGGAGCATCGGCTTTCAACAAAGTCAAGTCTTCCTGTCCCGTGCCATCAGCTCTGTCCATGTCTTCATCATACCTTTGATGTATGACTCCTGTTCTCTTTCCCGTGTGTTCACGGACTTCAACATCCCATTAATTTCGCCTATCGCTCCTTATGGAGCAGCGAGCCAACACTGCTGCTGGTCCATTTTTCAGGAAGACTGCACTAAAACATTCATGCGTTGTGAAGATATGCGTATACATTTATTGCTTACTCATGTTACTGGTCTCTTACAAAATGCCTGGAGAAATTACAACTTTTAAATATTTTATTATTCGAATTCATTCCAGGCTTAAAGTCTATCTTTTTTTTTTTCAAGGTCAGGTAGTTCAACTCATCAAATTCGTCTCCCGCACGAGCGCCAGTGCGGCTGGTGTTGACCACGCGCTGTGTTGTTGCAAGCCCGCAAATACCAGGGTTTGGGCCATTTAAACACACATCCGTGACAAGGGCGCCGAGTTGCGGGTATTGACGATAAGTGAACGACTGTGATTTGCAGTTGCGGTGATTGGCGGATTCCGGTGCAAAATTTCGTTGATTTGGTCCCATTTCGTCATAAGGAAAATCGCAGTCTTTCACGCGATCCTCAATGGCTCCACGCGATAAGCGATGAATGCGCTTTTTTGTTTTGTTCTGTCTTCATGCCTTCATCCGATTTAAACATAAAATATAATTTTTAAAGTGTTTAGTTCATGAAAAGTAATCAATTTGTTTAAAAAATGTCAATTTCTAGGTTTTTCAAGAAACATTTATCATCAATATCTCCCTTTAGCATCGAAGTGGGAAGGCAAACCCGGTCCCAAAAAGGCCGTGCTGAAGTCGGATGTGTCGGCCGAAAGGCGCAAATATCGCAGCTTCGCACGGACACAATGCAACCGACGTCCTGTTCAGGACGAACGAGGAAGAAGGAAGAAGAATATTTGTACGTTTGTTCCTCGTCTGAAAATATAAAAAACCCGCCAAAAAATAGCGTAGCAGGGTGGCCATGATTCACTAACCTAAGAACGATAAGAGTTTTCAAAAAAGGTGTAAGGGAGAGATAAGGTACTTTTCTGGTGATCTATGCAGTTCTGTTCTCATTATCGCGCAGTTTGAGGGTATCCTACACATAAAATGCAAAAAGTGTTAACGTTGCGCCAGTAACATATATGAAAAACCTGGGGGTTATTTTTGTTTGTTTGTTTGTTTAACTACAGCAAAATTTATAACCTCTTCATCATTACCTGCGTGGTCAACAAAGATAGATGACGTGTCTTACAAGGTCAAAGGACACAAAGAATTTCCCATGTTACGGCCACGAGGTGTTCGAAAACAGAAAAGAAAGAGAGGAAAAATTAAGTTAGAATTAAGTTAAAAAGGTGAAGATAGACCCAGAGCATTTACTGCCGTATGGTAGTGAAGTGTTTGAGACTTCATCATACTAAGGTCAGCTTTTTTTAGCTTTCCTTCCTCGTTGCCTTTTATCTTCCCTAATTCAAGAACAAAGTCATGTCGCCATTTACAGCTGGGTAGACTGGATCGTGACGATACCAGGTTTCGACGACAGAACCAGGTAATTGCGCCACATAAAAATTAACAATTATACGACCCTAATTTGAAGTCGCTGATGATACCCCTGTGAGAATCCAAATAAACAAGCAATCATTATCTGCTGTTCGATGCTTATGGTCTCTTCTTTCTCTATTTATTTATTCATTGTTTTCTAACTCATTCCCCCTGTCCTTCCCTCCTTCGCTTTCATAACTCTCGCCTGGCAATAAATCAAACCACACGAGCAGGTCTGATAGCGTAACAAAAGAATGACAAAACGTGACATATGCCAATAGATCATTACCAAATGTCACCGCCATATCGGGGACTTCCACTTCATCCCATGCTGCTCCGTATCGTCTTCCAAGCGCGTGATTGCGGAAAACCACGTCCCCGAGAGAATTGATAAAACCAAAGTACCGATAAAAAGATTGCATCCGCCATTGTTCCATTCTGAAATCCGAAACAAAGCGGTACGTTTTAGCAGCCACTGTAATGCTAACCTGACACCCCAATCTGTTGATCCTACATGAAACAAAGGCGACATAAAAAGTTTTCGCACATAAGAACGATCACGGAACAATGCTTTTGATTTCAAATCGTTGCTTTTACCCGTTGTTACTGAACAATGATAACTTTGAATACCTCCTATTGAGACCGAAACCGTGTCTTCCTGGCTAGAAAGCGTATCTGCATATCTACCAAGTAATATATTATGCTTTCGCTTTCAGCGCACATTATGTAACAGGTGTTGAAAATCAGTGTGGTTTTGGCATTGTTTTATCGACTCGATGCGCTTCGCTTAAGCCAGAGCTTAACCCGAGCGGCCACGTTAAGCTCATGTTAAACATTGAAAGGGAATCACATAATTGTATTCCACAATGGTTTTTATCTACATCTTTGGTCTCTGGCAATGGTTTTCAGATCATGAGTTTTATCATTGTGCCATGTGTCTATTGGAGCGGTTCTCAGATCTTTCATGTTTTTTTCCAGATGACACGTTTTTCACAACGATGCCAGAATCTGCGTACGCGTTATTGTTATTGTTGTAACAATAATGTGTATACGAGCTCTTGTACACTTTAAAGGTAAAAGTTATCTTATAGCAGATACAGTCTTGTTGGGTAGTGAAATGTTCGAGACTTCACTATATATGATTCAACTTAATGAAGCGGATGTGACCAGTTTCCTTCCTTGAAACTTTTGCTTTCCCTAACTAAGATCAGAGCCAGGTACTTATTTACAGCTGGGTAGACTGGAGTGGTAAAGTTAACAGATTCCAATCTTGAATCCGGTAGCTTTTCCGCGAGAAGTGAGTGCTGCAACCAATTTCTGTCCTCATGTAGTGAAATTGACAGAGATACAACGGTAAAATACCTCCAAGGATAACATATAAGGATAAAAAACATAATGCGTAGGCTGCTGATGTACATGATCGCCTAGACCGCGGGTCATCATCCTCCATAATAATTGACTTGCTAGACAGGAGGGGAACGGCGGATCAAAAAAGAAAAAAATATGACTGGAAAGATTGCGTGAGACTAGAAAGGCTAAGGAGACGCAATTGGGGGGGGGGGGGGGGGGGGGGGGGGGCCCCCCGAGGGGGGGGGGGGGGGGGGGGGGGGGGGGGGGGGGGGAGAAGGGGGGGGGGGGGCGGGGGGGGGGGGGGTGGGGGGGTGGTGGGGGGGGGGGGGGGGTGCGGGGTTGGGGGGGGAAACGGAGAAAAGTCACGTTTCCCAAGTTGACATAAAAAGTAAGCAACGCGACAGAAGGGACCATAGATATGTTACGCCACAGTCATTTATTGGACGCTTTTGCGCGATACCAAGCCCTTGATTTGAATTCAGCGGCTAAACGCAGATGTTAGGAATATTACAAAAATTAAAAAGTACTTTTTTCTTAATATTAATGTTAGGAATATAAAAATTAGCTGGCCGGATGGCCTATTCTGAGCAGTGAACTAATATGTTCTTAATTTTACAGACGGATAGATAATATTGAAGATAATGACAAAAGACAGTGTTGTTCACATCATCGACAGACTGTATTGAATCTAAAAGTGTCGCTATTTGAAGAAAAAAAACACGACCTCGAGACGCAGGTGTTCAAATTTACTTAGTATGGAGGAGAGGGTTTTTGGGTGGTGGCTGTGTCTAAATATAACTTTTAACGACAAAATTTTGGAGGGGAGAGAAAGGTTGGTTCAAAAATCAAGTACATTTTGTAGAAACACAAGTAGAGACGGACAGACTAACAGATAACCATCCATACTTGACTGAAGCATGACTGAAATGACTTTATGGTAGGAAATTTGAAATTAAAATAAACCTAGGCAGTGATTGGCCACAGACAATCATATCATTAGCGCTCAGACGCGAAAGTGGGGCCATTCTTCAATAGTTGTTCAGTGATAGACACAGATTTTAAAGTGTGGTGATTTCCATATGAAAGAAAGTGTAATAAATTTAGGGACGCCATACTATAGCCAGCAGCTCAGCTGAGTTTTGCTAGCAATTCTGTGTTATTTATTCATAATCTGGTAAGATTGAAATTATTTCCTTGTATATATTTTGAATATTGTTTCATGTTCGAGTGATTTGATACTGCCATATCGAAATCTAGCCTTACAAACAAGTAGGGATTTGCTCTAGACCCCCCGCCTAAGTCAGGGTCTAGGGACCAACAATGTACATAAACTCCAGCAAGGGTTAGGCAAGACAGATCAAGTGTTGAGAATAATGAAACATATTACCTATCCTCTTTTAGGGCAGACAACTAATAAATATTTTTCAGAATCTATAGTCTGGGAGGATCTATCTGATGTAAACCCACCATGGTAAATGTGCTGTTTGGTCAGAGAGATCTGACCTGTCTGTATGATGTGGTTGTTGTGTCAGTGTTGTGTCCAGACGTGGGTAGAGAATAGATTTTGACACATGGCCCATACTTTGATTGCAGAGCTGTGAGTTTCTGTTGTCAACAAAGCAGTGTCTATTCAGTTGGTGACTTTACTCGAGTGTATCTGTGCAGTACTTGTGACAGAGACCACCATTATTGCCCGCCAGCACGGAGAGGTGGGACCACAAGATTTCAGCACCAGAGCTACAACTACAAGATGAGTGAGCCTCTGGTCTGCTGGACATTCACCAACGATTTGTAGTTACTAATAACCCCATAAAAATTCCCACCATTTTCTGGACACTGTGTAGTCAATATAGACAGGTGTGATGAGGCCACCCCAACAGCACAAACATTAACTATCCTCCCAAGTAGATGACTACTAGAACATTTTAATAAAACTAACTAGTATAGTACATATATATGTACAATATTGCATTTATGATATAATATTCCATGCATTTCTTTCATAATCTCTAAATCCTTTTAAGTTCTGGTCAACCTAAAAAATTGATCCAGAACAAAATAAATGTAATATAATTCTATCACAAATTTTACACACGTGAGTTAGTTCAGTGTATTTTAACATTTGTTAAGCTTATTAGTCTTCTTAAATATCTGTGGGTGTATTTATAAACTATCACACCACACTACATAACAGTACCCTAGACACTTTACGTAGCCACATTCATAAAAAGAAATTAAGTGTGAGGTCGTAGTGGTAGCAAGAAAGGCCTTCTGACAATTCTCAACTACATTTTATCTCAGGAGCCTTCACAGCTGGCCTCATACAATTACATTTAGTAATATCACCATCATACAATACCATCAACACCACTACACCTCACTACATTTACCTCACGTTTTCAAATTGTGCGTCGCGGCTCCCAGGGGCGTCGCGGCCCTCGGCTAAGGGCGTCGCGGTGGCTTGGGAAAAGTGTTGGGCTCGATATTATGAGCCAAGGTCCACCAATAAATATAGATCTTCGTAGTATAGAGAGGAGCCGCGATGCACAGGTCAAGGGAGACGCGGACCAAAAAAGTTTGAAAACCTCTGGTATAATCCATTGTTATGTCATATTCGTCTGGCATTATCAATGGCAGATATAAATAAAAACATTGATAAAATACATCACAGTCTCTCTCTCTCTCTCTCTCTCTCTCTCTCTCTCTCTCTCTCTCTCTCTCTCTCTCTCTCTCTCTCTCTCTCTCTCTCTCGCCTGAATGTAATATGTTTGTCTTCCACGTATTCTCTGGTATATGGCTTGGATGTTAAAAATATATTAATTATCCTTCGTGTTAAGTAGCGCTCTGTATTTGTCTGTTTCTGTCTCCTGTAGTTCCCGGGGGGATGGGGGGAAGGGGGGGGGGGGGAGTCCTCCAAGGAGACAATGAAAGAACAGTACTACTGTTTCCTCGTGCTGGTCGTAAGATGCAGTAAATATGAATGTATACATCACAATGGCGATGTCATGTAAAACAATTGGTTGCAGCAGCCACAACTGCCAGAGCTCATGAATGTGTACATCACAATGGCGATGTCATGTAAAACAATTGGTTGCAGCAACCACAACTGCCAGAGCTCATGAATGTGTTCATCACAATGGCGATGTCATGTAAAACAATTGGTTGCAGCAACCACAACTGCCAGAGCTCATGAATGCTTTGGTGCACGCTTCTTCACAAGAGAGTGGCATCCAGCTGTAGTGGTGTTTCCATGCTCCTTAGTGATAGAAAAGATACACAAATGAATGATGAATAAGTGGTTCAGGAATGACAACTATTCGTTCCTTAGTTTGAACCCCAGGTATTTGAGTTTTCACTCTTCACCCTGGTACAGTCGGGGACGAGCTCCAGGTCTTACTTGCAAACCCAGAGGGTATCCTCAACTCAGTTGTCTCCACACTGGTAGAGTTAGTGAAACATAACAGAATCACTAATTGGCGGTTTGTGCAATGCCACGAGTTAGATGACCCTATACGTATATTCGTGCACACTTTAATACATTTTTTACTTACCTAAATATCCAAATCCAGGTCCCATCATATCAGGACTATCGCCTAGCTCCTCGCCTGGCCTGAGAGCACGCATGCGCCGAGGGTTACGGAAGAAATGTCTCCTAGCGCCAAGCGCGCTCAGCTGCTTCATGCGCCGCTCTTTGGACCTGCGGTTTTGAAACCAGACCTGTGGAAAATATATGTTATTGTTGTTGTTAATTGCGGTTTCATTGATTTTAAGTTCCTAATAATATTTATTATTGTTGCTGTCATTAATAGCTGCAATTAGCAGGAATACTGGCGGAACAAGAAGTCCGAAAAGACATCAGGTCATAAGACAAATTTTGAAAACCATTTAACTGTCATCACAATGAGTTCAAGTTTTGTAACTCTTTAGGTAGAAGTCTTCTTCTTCTTTTTCCACTCTTAGATAACGACTTCTATATCTCTGCCATAAAGTTGGCAGTCCGTCTCAGGCTTTTCTCGTCATCATACAACTTCTCCCTCATTGGAATGGAGAAGGTCACGCTCCCTCTCTGATCTTATGATTCAAATATACTCATCTCATCTCATCTTATATTCTACCCCATCTACCATTTGGTGTAGAGGTGGCCTTAGAAAGCAGTGGCTTCAAGGAGAACCTGCAATCAAATATTAAGACAAACAGGTGATTGGTCTGTTGTGTCCGAACTTGCCCTCAAGATTGCATTAAGTAGCTATGAAACCAGTGATCCCTTCTGGTTCATTTCCAGCTCTTCTAAATGAGCTTTCATTCCGTCTTTTACCCGAAGGTTTCGAGGCTCCCCATTCCTCTTCAACCCGAAGATATTTGTAGAGGTTTGCCCTAAATGGGGCTAAAATGTCCTCGTTTTCTCGAAGGTGTAGAAGAATTCCAGAGTGAGCTCCATCCGAACACTCACGCCACACTGTCTATCAGTTTAAAACTGGGAGGGCCCGTAGTCAGGAAGACCACGTACAGTCTTTCGAGACAGTGTTCTCCTGCAGCTAGACTCAAATATACAAGATGGACAAACATCAGACACAAATCAAAAGCACACGGAGAACTTTGGGGGAAAAACAACTGGCGGAGGCCAGTTCAAGATTAGCAGAGTTCCTAATGAAGGAATATGCTCTAAGTTGAGCTGAATAGTAAGAAATAAAGACAAAGATAAAGATGTCTCACGAGAGGAAAATCTACAGCGAGGAATGACTAGTCTTACAGAAGATAGTGAAGACAATTATGATCACTGAGACAATAGTTTTATTAGTTTAATAGTAATGACATATTGGTATTAAGGCAACAATGAAAAAGATGACAGAGAAGAAACCAAATCGGAAGCAGGGATTCAAAAGAGGAACATGCAGCGCTTATGGGTGTTTTTCGACAATGCCAAAAAGTCGTGTCTATGCTTTACATAATGCATGATGGGAAAAAACACGGGATACGTGAAATTAAGACTTACGAGTATAGTAGGCAGTTTTTAATTCTGTAATTCACAGGTAAAATATGTAGAGAGAGACCGAAAAACACGTGGAGAAGAAACCTGCAGACAAACATGGAACTGAATATAAAGAAGACATGGAAGACATTGAGTTAATGACATAGAACATGAGGACTTGCAAGTTGTTGGCTTGCACTTCTTAGAACGCTGAAAGGCGGTTATTTAATTAATCAACTGTAGTTGGCACACATGACTGGACATAGCTTCAGGACATTTAATAATTTTTGTTAACGGCACCTGATTTCTGCTCTCTGTGTAGCCAGTTACTTCCGATAATTAATGACAAAAAGTTGAATAGGAAGGTGATTTACGCAATTGAAGATCTGTGACGTAATCGTTAATTTATTTTTTTACTGTAAGGTACCAAAATATTCATAGGTGGCATAGCTGACGTGCAGAAGTGGTAGGTGAAGCAGAAGTAGCCTAGAGACAACATGAATTATTAAATGTGCACGACATAAAAGAAAGTTTCGCGTCGTTTAACAAGTGAGTCCTAACTATGAATTAGAAACAAGCAGTTCCCTTTTATTGGGAATGTTATGAGTTAATTAAAAAAAAATTTAGAGCTAAAATAATAAAGAAAAGTAACCGACGTGAACGTTTACAAAAAGAGAACCTTACATGATGGAAGAAAGTCTTAGAATAGATAAACATCACTAGGATCGGAAACTGTGGAAATATGTTATCGCCCAGCCAGTTCGACACATCACCTGGAGATAAATCGATTGTCAAAAAATGGTTTGACTCATCATTAATTCTCGAATATCTAAGACTCGTGTACAAGAAGGAAAGTTATCGGTCCTTTGATATATGAAATTCACCACGAGCTGAGAAACCGGGCCTTTATTTGTTGCAGTTAGCAGATATGCTGAGGTGAAGATCCCTCTTTTGCATGACAAACGTTGCTTTGGCTAACATCAGGATATATATCGTCACAACATAAATCTATTGCCTCTGCAGAATGTGCGTCGGCATTGTCTCTTTTCATTGCACGTGGCCTTGTCTCCGTTGTCTCTTTTCATTATCTGTAGCCTTGTATGAGACACAACGCCTAAAGTCAAAAGGAAGACAATGATTTAACCAAATCTGTCTTATTTCAGTGTCTGTACCATAGTTTACATACATGCAACAACAAGATAACATCTTTTTATTCTTCCTTTCATTCTACAGCTGCAATATAAAAATAAAAAAAGAACAAACACAAAACAAAGCTTAAAGGCATTGCTACGAAAAACGTCAGAACAAAGCAAAGAATATCAATCAAGATCTGTATCGAGGTGAGAACAGCATAGACCCTTAACATAAACAGATATCACATGAATGCGATAACATTGGTATCTACACCAGGTGAGGGAAATAAAATGAAAAATATCAAAGAACACAGATCACAGGATCGGCCATAAAAAACACATAACGGCGCACTAAAAATAAACATGTGTTTGCCTGGCTGAATATTTGCAACTGTATTACAGCATTTAAGTAGCAACACCACTTACGGACATAAAATGTAAAGAAATTCAATGTAGAGAACATGAATATATGTATCTATTTCAGCATCATTACCTATCAGAACCATGTGGAGCACAGGTGGTCAACAAATACACCCCAAGCTGTTCTGTGTCTTCCATACATGGACTTTCTTTGTCCTTTTCATATATGTCTCCAGTTCACTTCTCCTATATGTATATACGTGACGATCTGGAAAAGACCGATTGACTTCTGGAAAGACAGATGACACTGGGAAAGACTAGAAACCGGCTGACCGGGTTAGCACCCCGTAAGCTGTATTCAATTGCTACAGGACCCAAAAAAGATAGATGCCCCCAGGATTCACCGAAAAAGGAGGGGGGGGGGGGGGAGAATGATGAATCCACAGGCGCCTCATTGGAATCGACCAGACCCGTTACACGGACTTCGAGCTCTGAACAACGGCTGGAATTTCCATGTGCCTGTGGTAGGGAATTCTCTACTCAGAAAGGAATGAAAATCCACCGAACGAAAAAAGGGTGTGGGAGGTCATCTGGGGAAGATCAACAGCGCTCTGTCTCGACGGATAAGACGTTAGAAGAACGCAGCCAGGAGTCAATCCACAGTGCTGAGTACATTCAAGTTGATCTGCCTGATGATGATCTCACACACTTCTTGGACGGGAAGAGAGATGCAATCAAGTTTCCACCTGCCAGTGCAAAAGGGCTTTGGGAACAGCTGGACGAAGCCTTGGCAAAAGAGTTGGATAACAACCTGAAGCAGATAACGTTGGAGAAGAAGCTGGAAATCTTCGGCGACATAATATATCTGCACTGTCGCAAAAAGTTCGGAGTGAGGGAGGCAAGGGAGAGTAACCCACCACGAAAAAGTAGAAGACAAATTAAAATAGAAGAAATCAGGAAACAGAAGAAGCATGCCCGAAAACCTTTCAAGAACGCAGTTGCCACAGAGAAGGAAGGGTTACGACAGGTTTGGGAACACCTGAAAGGCCAACATAATGCCCTTTGTAGAGCAGAAAGGCTGTGCAGGAAGAGAAGGAAGACTCGAAGGGATAGGGAAAGATTCTTCAAGGAGCCCTTCAAGTTGGCCAAAGAACTGTCTGAGCAGCCACGGTCGGGTACGCTAAACACCAAGAAAGAAGACCTGGAAGAACACCTTAGAATGACATATTCAGATGGTCGCAGAGATGAGCCGCTCAGCAGCATGGCAGGCCTTAAATGGCCGAGTAAGCCGGGAGCTGAATTTAACACCAAGCCCCCAACGGCGCAAGAGGTAGAAAGCATTGTCCAGAAAGCTCGGTGCAAGTCAGCTCCAGGTCCTAATAATGTTCCATATGTGGTGTATAAGAGATGCCCTGAAGTGCCCAAAAGACTGCTCCGTTTACTGAAGAATGCATGGAAAACCCAGCTTGTAAGCAAGGAATGGAGAAAGGCGAACGGAGTCTACATCCCGAAGGAGCAAAATTCCACAGACATCAGTCAGTTCAGGCCAATCTCACTACTCAATGTGGAAGGGAAGATATTCTTCTCAGTGATGGCGAAAAGACTCACTACATACCTCCTGGCAAATGGGTACATTGACACTACCATTCAGAAAGGAGGTATCCCAGGTACACCAGGATGTCTAGAGCATGCCACAATGATCTGGGAAGCAATCCAAAAGGCAAAGTCTGGCAGAACAAACCTCCATGTAATCTGGTTGGATCTAGCGAATGCTTATGGATCCGTTCCACACCAGATGTTGTGGCAGGCCCTAGAAATGTATCATGTTCCACAAGAGATTGCAGCAATGCTGAAGCTGTATTTCGCAGGGTTTGCTGTCAGATTTTCAACCAGAGAGTACACAATGAAGTGGATTGGCCTTGAAGTTGGAATTGCGATGGGGTGTACCATCTCTCCGATACTATTCGTGATGGCTATGCAGGTAATCCTCAATGCGGCTGAAGGAATGGTTATAGGTCCAAAACTCAGTGGAATGTGTCACATGCCACCGCTCAAAGCATTCATGGATGACACAACAATTCTGACATCAGATGAACATCAGGCCCGAAGGATGTTAGCACGCCTGGATGAACTAGTCAGCTGGTGCAGAATGAGCTTCAAACCCAAGAAGTCGAAAAGCCTATCAGTCAGGAAAGGGAAGATAGCAGAGGACATATTCATGGTTTCCAACCAAAGAATCCCTACTGTCATTGAGGAACCTGTTAAAATCTTGGCAGGGTGTACGATGCCTCATTAAAAGACTCGAAGGCAGTGCAACAGACAATAGAAATGGCAGACAGAGGGCTGCAGATCATAGATCAAAGCAGACTCCTGGGAAAGTTCAAACTGTGGTGCCTCCAGTTCATTTTGATACCGAAGTTGATGTGGCCACTGCTTATATATGAAATAAGCACAAGTACAGTGGAAGCTATAGAGCAGAAGGTCAACAAGTTCATGAGAAAGTGGCTAGGGATACCACCAGGTCTGTCAGATGTAGCACTGTACTGCAAAAAGGCAAAACTTCTGCTTCCTTTCAAGTCAGTGGTTTAAGAGTACAAAGTTGGAAAGGCAAGGCTTGCAATGATGCTTCACGAGTCAGCTGATGACGTGGTTAAGTCCATTCAACCCACACTGAAAACGGGAAGGAAGTGGAGAGTGGAAGAAGCTGTTGATGCTGCCCAAGAGTCACTCAAACTGAGGGAGGTAATCGGATACACACAAACGAATAGACGGGGATTTGGTCATGGAGACATCCGCTGTTGGTCCAAGGCATCAAGCAGGGAGCGCAGAGACATGGTAGTTCAGGAGATACGAGGAGCTGAGAATGATAAGAGGTTGCAAAAAGCAGTGCAGCAGGTCCAACAAGGCCAATGGACTACATGGGAAGGAGCCCTGCAGAGGTCCTTGACATGGAATGATATATGGCATATGGCACCTCTTAGGCTCAGCTTCGTTGTTAGATCAAGATATGACCTGCTGCCGTCGGCCACCAACCTTGTGAAATGGGGAAAGTCAGATGATGAGCAGTGCCCCTGTGCCAGGGGAGACAGACACTCGAACACGGGCTCTCGGCGTGTAAGGTGGCATTAGGGCAAGGGCGATACACTTGGCGCCATAACAAAGTGCTAAATGAGCTTGCTGCGACAATAGATCTGGCAAGGATGAAGGCGAATAGCAAACCCAGGCCAAGCACCGCAAATACATACTTTCTGAGGGCAGGAAAGTCAGCACACCCCAAACCGAGTAATCCTGGTAGCAGTTTACCATCTCTTCTTGACTGTGCAAACGACTGGGAGATGGCGGTAGACCTACCTGGACGAGGGGCATATCCAGAGAGTATCAGAAAATCGCGGAGACGGCCGGATATAGTGCTTCATTCTTCATCAAAGCTTCAGTTCATACTGATTGAACTGACCGTGCCATTTGAATCCAGATTAGACGAGCAACATTCGTTCAAAGCGGCCAAGTATACTGATCTGGCCGCGGATCTGAGACACGATGGGTTCACTGCAAAGGTCATGGCTGTTGAAGTGGGTGCAAGAGGGCTTGTGGCTGCATCAGTGTATGATCTATTGAAACTGTTGGGGCTGAGGGGACAGTCGAGAACAAGGGCACTGAAGAGGCTTAGTGAAACTGCCGAAAAGGCATCAGGCTGGCTGTGGAACAACCGCAATGGGCAATGGAAATCGTGACAATAAACGCTGCTGTACAGGAAACACCGGGAATTTTTGTCCACAATACGCTAAGTTTTTTGGTGTACTAGTGAACGGGCTGTGACTGAGCGGCAACAGGCGGTGTATATTATAGGGGTGTCCAGTGTCAGAATTTCAGTGGCGAACGCGCAATGGCTAGACTCGTCTGCTTCGCGATGGTGTCTCAGTGTGTGCGACGGAACAATTTGTCTTTGCTTTGTTACTTTCACAATTGCCTCCACGGCTGGCGGAGTTGTGGATTAAAGTTGCTACCATAAGTGAAATGGGTTCATTTTCGATACAAGACAACAGGAGGCTGAGACGCTTGGGAGTCATGACCCAAGTGGGCCCGCCCCCCTTAGAGTGTAAAGGAGTATATGGGCCGAAACACTTGTCGGACGGGGGGACTTCTGATGATCAGATTGCTTCCTGTTGTATCGCTCTGTAAAGAGTTTCCTATCATAGTTAAATACAAATATATATAAATAAATATATAAATATATATATATATATATATATATATATATATATATATATATATATATATATATATATAAAATAGGGTTTATATCAGGAGCCATCCAGGTTATTCTATTCAGGTCTTTTTACTGTTTGAAAAGCCCACGCCCGGGCTTGAACCTTGAACACCTGATCGCCAGCGCAACGTGGTAATCATTGCACCATCGCGGCTCCCATTTATATATATATATATATATATATATATATATATATATATATATATATATATATATATATATATATATATATATATATATATATATATATATATATATATATATATATATATATAGACAACATGGAGACAATCCACTTAAATCGTAAGTAATCTTATTTACCTGTGTTTATATTCGAAAAATCGAAGATATGAAAGCTGCATTGAACGCAGGGAGAAAAAAATAGAAGTTACGTTTCGAGTTTAAATTACATTCTAAAAAGTAGGCGGGACCTCAAGACGCAGCAATAGAGACCGCAGTCAGCGACTCATAGCTTGACTGCCTGCGTCAGGACCAGCGAACCAGAGCTGGTCAAGACCGTGCTCCACCTCCACGTGGTGGTCCTGGAAACAGTCTGCAGCAGTGCAGGCTGGCTGAGCGAGTACGGATCGCAATGGGAAGGCAAACCCGGTCCTAAAAAATGCCGTGCAGAAGTCGGATGTGTCGACCGAAAGGTGCAGATATCACAGCTACGTTGTAAACAGACACAACGCAACCACCGTCCTTTTCAGGGCGAACGAGGAAGAAGAAGAAGAAGAAAAAAGTAGGCGGTACAGTAAAACAAAGCGCAGCAAGGGAGATCACTCTGACAGCGCAAAGTTTTTATTGCGAGTTAACGTCCCAATTTAAAGAATGGATTTGTAATTTCAGGAAAATTTACGATTGGAAGATCTGTTTCACGATTTCAATAGATTGTGTAGAATAGGATTTAATGATAAAGCGCAGTATTGTATTTCTGTGTCTGCGTGTAAGAGGCGGAACCGTTTAACACAAGAACAATACAATACTGGAATTAGACAATGGAGAATGTGTGCGTGAGCCGAAGAGAAGCGATGATGATTACAATGATAATAATGGTAATGAGTGACGATTAACCTATTCACGGAAGATCTAGGTTTGTGAGTACTCTGAATGAGCGTTTCAAATAGACAAAAACAAACACAGAAAAACGGATACACGAGTTTAAATAACAGACACCCGCCACGTACTCTAAAAATGAAAGTGTATATTCGCATACGTCATGACCCACAGGTGTTCAGCGTGGCAATTTAAATTCACCCAATAAATCCTCAACTAATCGGCCACTTCCTGCTGGGAAAGCTGAGCTTTTAGACTATACACTACTAAAAGAAGCACGTTCATCCCAAAAAAAAAAGCGTAACTCTCGTACACAGCACAACGACATCAGTTGTTTTAACATGGCCAAACTTAGAAGCACATACACCAGGGAATAAGAAATGAAAACACAATACATGGTGGGGGAAATGCAATAATTATGATGTAGCTTGAGGCTAAATGGATTGTAACCAAATCCTCGGAGATTCAGGAACAAGCTGCCATAGTAGTAAATTGTAGGACGCTTTCCTTCGAGAAGATACCACTTCTTGTACAATGACTCTGATACTTGTATCCCTGTGTGTCGTTATTTACGGCATGTTTCTGGGTGTCCGTGAAACCTAAGATCTTCAAGAACGTCCTCTCGTGTTCAACGAGCAGACAAGAGTCTCGAGACAATCTCGTCCTTGCAAAGAAATCTTTTATTGTTCGGGATAGCTAGCTTCTTACATACTGTGTGGCAAAAATGGTACACTTTTGCGCTGTTTACGGAACATGGAACCACCACTGCACATGATCCTCTTCCAGGACGCCTGCATCAAGCATTCATATGCTCTAGTAGAGGTGGTTTATGTGATAATTCGTTTTACACGATGAATCTGTCAGCCTCACGCACAATCTGAAATTTGTCATCTTGTATGACATTCCCGAAGATGCAGTAGTCCAGGTCTTCCTTTATCTCTTCAGAGCCCCCCCCCCCCCCCCCCCCCCCGCCCCCGGAAGTACAGATGTAGCTCGGCACTGCAAACAAGTCCACGTAAACAAAAGAACATGTTTTATGGGTACACATTTTATTGTTGTTACCATAGTCTCTAAAAGCACTAGAAGGTAAATTTTCCATGAACTTTTTTGCATAGAATAAAAGTGAGCGGTAAGGTATCTTTAATCAGTAACCACACACACACACACAGAGACATAAATATATATATATATATATATTCTCTTTCACACTAAAATATAAATTTGCATACGAAATTATCAAAAAATGGATGTGTAAGTATGGTACACATTAAAAGAACACGTTTTGTGAGCTCTCGATTTGTTTCCCTTTTCACGTATCTTTCCCTGCTTCCTTCCCCTATTTTTTTTTCTTTTCACATTTCTCCACTCACAAACCATATTTCTTGGTGGTCCTCGGCATTTAAAAATAAAGAAGTCCTCTAAGCGCCCTGAACTCCGCCTCTTTGTAGCATGCTCATGCCGAAGTGTGCTGTAAAATACTCCAAGCTGGATTGCAGAAGGATTAGTCCGCTATGTTGAAAGATACATTTTCCATAAGCAGAACACTAGAGCGCGCCCCGCCCCCCCCCCACCCCCTCCCCCCGCCCCCCACCCCCCCCCCCCCCTCCCCCCCCACTCTCTGTATGCACAGAGACACATGAATTCATTCTTTCATCCCAAAAACATACAGCTTAAGGAAGAACCACGCAGGAGAATGCTTGCGTGTGTGCAAATCTTGAAGGAACTTACCTTTCTTGAATGCACCTCTTCCTATCTTTACATCAGAGCAGAGCGACAAAAAAATTACAGATAATCAAAGTTTCAAAGGAAACTTAAAGACCCCCGAATAAATGCTTTATCGGTTTTCACCGCTTTTAAGATATGTATTTCTAAGGACGATATCCAGCTGTTATCCTTTAAGTATGTGCTGTATTTTTTACTGCAATCCTTATGCTTCACGGTGTCTTTACAAAAAAGTATATGCGAGCGTTACGTTAGATAAGAAGATGAACTGGAATTCAAAAGGGGATCGTGTGTTTTTAAAAGATAAAATAATTGCCCTAAGTTGAGAGAAGAAAATGTTGAGACCTTGTAAAACCACTGCCTGTTATTAAAAGCTTTGTCTCCTGGCAACTACTCAACTTCATGTTTATAATAGCTCCTTCAGTCACAACTGACTTTGAGGATGCGCCCCAGAGGTGACAGCCCTCAGAGCTGATAATTTTTCTGGTGTTTCCTTCTTCTCTCTTCTGCTTGCTGTGAGTGCTTCTTTTCGCCCATTCTGAGGTGGCGCCGAGGTGACTTCATGTTTATGTGATCACTTATTAAAATTTAAATCTCAGTGGCCACTGGAAAATTCTGAAACAAGTTGAAAGCTGAGACAGAAGCACTAAAACAGCTGCTATTACCATCTCGGAAAATAAAGATTTGCTAGAGACAAGATAATGTTCCTCATAGACTCCCTGTCCGTCATCACTGCCCTCAGAAACAATCAAACCAGCCAGTGCCGTCTTAAGGCATGGGCACACTGGGCAGTGCCCAGGGCCCCACGATTCTAGGGGCCCCATGCTGGGATGCTGCCATATTGTTCATAAACCATCTCTTGGCAGAGTGGATAATTACTCGATCTCTCGCTGGAAAGGCATGGGATTCAAATCAAACATGACGTGGGTAAGGTGACGAATTTTTTTTTTAAAGTACCATTAAATTATAAATCTATAGGTTTAATTTTATTGACCGTTTACATTTTTATTCCCGTTGGTGGGTATGGCTGGTAGAGGCCAGTGCATTGCTTTGCCCAGGGCCCACAATGCTGTTAAGACGGCCCTGAAACTAGCAAATTAGACAGCCTGGCAGACGCACTAATGAATCCAGCTATAAATTCAAGACAGTAATATGACAATGGATCCCTGCCCACTACAAGATATAACAAAATGAGAAAGCAGATGAACTACCCAAAGAAGAAGTGCGACATGTAACGTGATAAAAGAAATAGTAAAAAAAAAAATAACTCTAAAGAATAGTCGCATAATAAACATCCACAGACTGACAATCTGACATACAGGTGTGTCCACTTGGGGAGAAGCAAAACAAAGTAAAACAATTGTACGTGTCCTCCAAAATAGTCGTCTCCATGAGTGGAGCGGAGTGGCAGCATAACCTGTTCCGACCCATTTGAGGGAGAAACTGTATGGTGACGAGAGAAGCCTGAGACAGACTGTCGATTTTATAAAACAGATAGATGTTATTTGAGAGCGAGCGACGAAGAAAGCTCTCATTAACTACATAAATAGGCATTAGAAAGACGGGTAATATGTGTGTCATTGTGTAGGTGTGTGATTGTGTGTGTGTGATTGTGTTTGTGTGTAAGTGTGTGTGTGTTTGTGTGTGATTGTGTTTGTGTGTGTGTGTGTGTGTTCGTGTCAGATTATAATTATTTTGTATGTACAAACTTTAAGGCGTTGTTGTCGTAGGTTTTTTGATAGGAAATTAAGACTTTGGTTGGTCCCTTCTGAAGATTCTTGAGAGTTAATACTAGATCTTTCTGCAGTGGTAGCGAATCTCTCCCCTGGGAAAAGACCTATCTCTCTACGACCTACTTATACGACACTTATGTAAGAGTCGGACAGACTATTGACAACATATGCTAATATGTAATGAACATACCACTCACGTGCACACACACCAGTGACAACAGGTAGACACACAGACGTGGGGAGACTATCAAAATGATTACATATATATATTCTGAACGAGCTGACCAACACGCTGCTTTTAGTTTCAAAGGGAAGTTTTTATTTATCAGCTAAAAATTTCCTCACAACACATAAAATTCATCAAGAAAAGAAAATAAACATATACACGTGGTCAAAACAATAATCAATGAAATTGCTACAAGAAATGATAGACCCCAATATGATCTCATCCCCTCAAGGTAAGCCCACAGTCCCGTTATGAGTAAAGTGAAAGCCAGGAGATTCAATGATACATATGAGTTTGTCTAATAATTTTTCTTTCTTTCCTCGTAAACAAATATGAACCGACTTAGATGTAGTAGGTTTTAACCTGAGGGAAGTCAAAAAAATATTCTTGCATTGACAACAAGTTTCATAAATGGAATTACAAACATGGGTGAAATTCACATACCTCACACCGTCTACTTTCACTCGGTTCTTTCATCAGGGCCCTGTACTAATTACATACGTGATGTAGCTTGCCGCTGGCGCAACCTTGGTAACATTCACACCCTTTGTCTGTTCTGTCGTACTGAAGCGGATCCCAGCTCTACAGAGTGGTTTGCTGGTTTTGTTTTTTCTCAGAAATTTCTCCGGGGAGCATCAGCTTCAGGCGTCAGCTATTTCAGACTAAAGTTAGTGTATCTTGACTCACGAAGTAAGAATTAGGGTTAAGCGAGCACACAATGTCAGAACACGAGGTTTCCCTAAATTAGGAAAATGACCGGTGGACAGCTTCTCTCAACAGATAATCAGGGTTCACCACACATTTGGTCAAAAAAGATGTCGGCAAGTTTAATGCTATGAATAATGTTACTTGCCACAAAGGCTGTACTTTAGAATATCGTTTCTGGAAGGACTAATTCAGGCACACTGGGCCCGTTATTTCAGTTCACGTTAAAGTTCTTGAAAAGCTTACGACCAAGTCTTTAAGGGAAAAGTTTTTTTTTTAGTCTTCACAGGATAGGTTCATCAGTACGTAACGCTGGTATAGTTAGGTTACCACAGAAATCTCTGTATAAAGAAACATATATATGAAATATTTATACATCCTATGTTTAAGGGTATACTTATATTTTAACTGCGGGCGTAAACCTTAACTTATCATTTAACACCTCCCGTGAAATAAGTTATAGTCATAAATTAATCATCATGAATTAGAGATATATATAAATATATTGTCGTCACGATTCATGAGACATCTAGTCTAGCAGTTATAAGTTAGTTTGAAAATTATGTTCTCGTCTGATTATTTAGCAGTTAAATTAAATTTAGTAATAGCCGACTGAATTTAAGCTGGAAATATAATTTATCCTGCTTTCCACTGAGACACGTCACTAGAAATTAATACAGACTTATAAATTATTCGCTCTGCACCAGATCTACCTAGAGAAATAAATAGCGATTTAGCACTTATAAACACTTCACAAAATACTAGATATACTAGATAATAATATATGATACCTCAAACACAGAATTCCTAAGAACTAAACCACTTCGATCAAACTAAAGGCCATCTCTTTTAACAGAGATTTTTAGAAATCGAACGAGGCTTGTTCTAGTCTTGACTGCGAAGTTACTGAGTGATAATGAAATCTAGCTCATTCTAGTATATATGAAAACCCAGACAAAGAGATGAACGTTTATTTCGCAAAAACGAAATAATCTCCCCTTTCTCATAACAACTACGTAACTAGAAGAGGCTGTCGTAAACTGCCACTTTCTGCGTGTCAGTTGCGAAATCTCAGACAACCTGTCTCCAATGCAGGGCAGTTTTCACACTACAGCTGACCATGGCCCACAGTGAGCGCCGTGTCAGTTTGGGATTTTTCAGACAAATGTCTGAATACTGACCGGTGCAGATGTAAAGTATCACACCTCACCGGGACTTATGCCGAGAAGAAGCTCGCGCGCTCGGTGAGAATGTAGACGATTGTCTACGTCCTATGTTCAGCGAACCGACTTATCACGCCTTCTGACGCCCTGCAGCCCTGACATCTACGTAATATCGTCCTAGCGCGATTCTCAGTTTTGAGAAAGAAACAGGTAAAGTTTAAAAATACTGAAGAAAATATTTTTCGCAACCGAGTGATGCGAAAAATACAGGAAAAACAAGTATGGAAAGAATATAAATGAAAGGATTAGGGTGAGAGAATAGGAAGAAGATGTAGGTAATTTAATGACATAAAGACCTACGTGACAGGACGTCCCCCCCTTAAGATATGGAAGCACTCCATGTCTACGTTATGGAATTAAATTTCCTATAACCGTAGCTTCGGGGTGTCTGTCTTCTTCCCTCTCATCTTCCCCCTCCATCTCTCTCCAATTCCTACTCGAGTCTACTCCCCAAAGTTTCCTTCCTCTGGAATGTCTCCCATGCGCGCTTGAAAGAGCGTCGCCGCTTCTGACATTTTTGAAAGATTTCTTGTGATAGCGGTGGAATATCCCTGCCACTATCATCATCTTCGTCAGCTCTGGCGATCGTCAGGAGATGGTCGGAGGTTGGCACTGGTCTTTCCAAGTATCTCTTTAACAGATTTAAATGGAAAACCTTCTCCTTTCCTTGAATAGAGATCTGGTAGTTAGCCTTAGAAATCTTTTTCAGGACGGTGAACGGCCCTTGCCATCCGATCCTCAGTTGGTTGTTCTCGGTAGAGAGTAACACCAAAACTTTCTCTCCTGCTTCTAGTTCTCTCTCTTTCGCGACTTTCCTGTATCGGTTAGCGTGCTTGGTGCGTGCTCGCTTAAAGTTAGTCGTTGCTAGGTCCCACCCTAGTTTCAACCTTTCCTTTAAAACCGACACATATTTACTTGCTGAGACAACTGTCTCATCCGCCTTCTCGTCTGTCAGAGACTGAAGTAAGGCTTCAAGCGGGCCCTTAATGGGTCTGTCGAATAAGAGCGTAGCTGGCGGAAATCCTGTGGAAGTATGAGGAGATTCTCTGTAGCCAAATAATGCTGCAGGAATACCAAGATCCCAATCTTCAGGTTTCACTTGTGCCAGTTTACTTAGCATCATGTTGAGGTTTCCATTAGCACGTTCCACGAGCCCATTTCCGGCCGGAGTATATGGCTTAGTGTGGATGTGCTGGGTCCTCAAGATCTTCACGATCTCATCCATCAACAGGTTTCGGTATGGGGATCCGTTATCCGTCAACACTTGTTGAGGGAATCCCAACCGAGTGAAAATCTGCACGAGGGCTTCTGCGACATGCTTGGCATCTGCGCATGTTAGCGGGATAGCTTCTGCCCATAAAGTGCATGTATCGACTAAGGTCAGGATAAACCTGTTCCTTCTTTTAGTCCTTTCTAAGGGTCCTAAAATGTCGATCACAACCCGTTCGAATGGTGTTCCCATTATTGGCATTTCACCCATGTGGACTGGGGGTGTCCGTTGCTTGGGTGGTACACGTTGGCACTGGGCACAGGATTTGACATATCTGATAATATCAGTATTTACTCCTGGCCACCAATAATGAGTGGTTATACGTTGGTTTGTGGCGTTCTGTCCCATATGTCCGCTGAAGGGAAGAGAGTGCCCCATTTCTAGGATTTGGCTTCTGTACTGTTTCGGTACTAGGAGCTGGTTGTAACCTTGGTCAGACTTGCCCGTTCTCCGATAAAGTACGCCATCCTTAGAAAAAATGTCCCCGTGCTGTTTGGGTTCCTTAGCCATGGGCAGTTTCCTAAAGCAGGGTGCCAAAGTAGGGTCCTTGTATTGCGCTTCTTTAAGTTCCACAGGTAACAAATTAGGCGCAGGCTCCCGTTCCTTCTTGGTTTGCCCTCTTGTAGTTACCGCTGCCACAATCGGCTCTTCCGGTTTCCCAATACACACGTATCTCCCGCCGAGTATGACTGGGTAGATGGGATCATCCATAACAGCTGCTTTGATCATGCCTCTGACAAAATCAGAGTGTATCTCCACCAATGCAATGGGAAGCGCTGTAGGTGCATCACTCTTACGAACTCCACAAAGTTGGACGGTCTCTGCTGTCTCTTGACCGGGTTTGACCAGGTTTCTGGCAACAATGCAATCGTAAGAAAGCCCCGTGTCAAATAAGCAAGAAGTTTGAGAACCTTTCAAAATAACAGTACCTCGCGTTGAGGGTCTATCCCCAACAGGTTGGGAATCACTGTCAATAATTCCGCCTTGCGAGACTGTCAATAAGCATCCGATGCGTTTCGGCTCGGTGTGCTCGGTCTGATCACATGTCCCGTGCTCCGGGGTTCTCCCTTTGCCACCTTGTCCTTTCTGGCTACGCTGCCATGTAGGGCGGTCGGGTTGATCAGACTGTTTGGGGTGGTTGGGATACTTGTTCTTGTAGAACTTGGATTTTTCAGGAGGGGGGTTTTTAGGTCCAGTTTCTCTGTGGTTATTTTGGTTAGAAGCCTGAGAAGATTGCTCTAGGTTATGTTTTAGAAAATGCTCCTCTGTCGGTTTCCGCTTTGTGGCCGGTAGTTCAGCCAGCGCATTGTGATAACGCTCAGACTTTTCCAAAATGTCTTCAAGTTTTTCTGCCCCCTGCTCAGCTAGAAATCTCCGGGTATCAGCAGACAAAGTGTTCTTTATTTGTTCTGTTAAAACAAATTCCTCAAGACCTTCATAGGTAGAGGGGAGCTGCGAGAGCTCAAGGCACTTTGTCAAATATCCCTGTAGCCGGGAAGAGAACTGGTGAAAAGATTCAGAATTCTCCTTTCTGCTGTTGCGAAACAGTTGCAAAAATTTGCGAGCGTTCATTTCAAAGCGCTCCAGTAACGCTTTCTTCAACACATCATAATCGTCTTGTTGGCTACTTTCCAGCTTAGAATAAACATCATAAGCAGAACCTTTTAGGGCCTGGGAAAGTTTCATATTCCAACGCGACCTCTCTAACCCGTACAGAGTTGCAATTTTCTCAAATTTTTCTAACCATGTGTCAATCTTCTCATTTGGACAAGGAAAAGATTCTAGAGTGAAAGACATGGCGTGTAGTTGAAGAGATTGAGTGTTAGAAGGATCAGTTAAGGAGGAATGAGGAGAAGATTCTCCATTGCTGGAGGTAGAGGCAGCACCACGACTTTGGAGTTCTAGAGCTTTAAGCGCCAGCTCATGCTGTCGTCGTTGCTCATTTTCTCTTTCCTCATGCTGCATCCTGCGAATTTCCATTTCCTCGTCCATCTTCTTCTGCTGTAATAGACGGTCTTCCGCTTCTTTCCTCTCCGCTGCTTCTTCTTTCCTCTTTAGTTCTTCTTTCCTCTCCGCATCATATCTCTCAAGTTCGTCCCTGACAAAAGCTTTCGCTTCTTCTTCCAGTCCCTCTTCCCTTGCTTCCTGTCTGAGCATCTGCCTAAGCTTTGCCCTCTCGGCCATAGTAAATCAGTGGCTGAGACTAGTTCAAGAAGAGAAGAAGAAAGGATACACTGGTTCCTACCACTTACGAGAAATTTCAAAAATCAAAAAAAAGATGATATTCTTAACCCTGGGATACCTCCTCCAAAATAAAAATCTAACTATCGCTGCTATTGATCGGCAATAAAGCACTTAATGCAAAACACGACTACGCCAACTAAATAGTAGTTAGGATTAATCCCTGAAAAATAAGTTGCTACAGTGGAAATCACAATGATTATAGCAAAAATTAAAGAGAAAAATAATCCCTTAATTTTTAAATCCACTATAAGTTTACCCCTGAAGACAGTTAGGGTGAGGGAGGCAATTAATCTGGACGAATAGTCCGAAACGCACTCCTTAACTTTAGTTCAAACACCTTCCTGCTTCAGAACCCTTGTGAATGTTATACACTCACAAAACTTTACCAGCGTTTAGTATTACAAATCAACCATAGCATATATTCCGACAAAATCCACCTGTAACTCAAATGTATATCATTCAAAATGCTGTGGAAAAAAAAACTTATCAGTTTGTGTGGTCAGCACGCCCGTAAACAGATCGTTAGTCTAGGGGATAAATTATTTTTAAAAGATACAAACACTCACAAGACATCACACTCTTACTCTATTACAGAATACAGAATCTTAAAGACGAGCTGATATTTG
This sequence comes from Oreohelix idahoensis, assembly GCA_024509875.1. Taxonomy (NCBI): domain Eukaryota; kingdom Metazoa; phylum Mollusca; class Gastropoda; order Stylommatophora; family Oreohelicidae; genus Oreohelix; species Oreohelix idahoensis. Next base: position 32,338 of record JAMPIV010005865.1, on the reverse strand, counting down.
TCGTCTCGTCTTCCTATTCAAAGTTCAAAAACCGGAAACGAGCAACCATTTGTCGTACTCGTCTTCCTATTCTAAGTTCAAAAATCCTACGGACGAGAACCCATTTGTCGTAGGTTTTTTGATAGGAAATTAAGACTTTGGTTGGTCCCTTCTGAATAGATAGAATCAGTGATAGCTGCAGTGAGAGTTAATACAGAAATAGATCTTTCCACGAGTGCAGTGGTAGCGAATCAATAGAACGGTCCCCTGGAAAAAGACAAGATTCTTCTCTCTCTCTCTCTCTCTCAGGCCTATCTTCTACGACACTTATGTAAGAGTCGGACAGACTATTGACAACATATGCTAATATGTAATGAACATACCACTCACGTGCACACACACCAGTGACAACAGGTAGACACACAGACGTGGGAAGACTATCAAAATGATTACATATATATATTCTGAACGAGCTGACCAACACGCTGCTTTTAGTTTCAAAGGGAAGTTTTTATTTATCAGCTAAAAATTTCCTCACAACACATAAAATTCATCAAGAAAAGAAAATAAACATATACACGTGGTCAAAACAATAATCAATGAAATTGCTACAAGAAATGATAGACCCCAATATGATCTCATCCCCTCAAGGTAAGCCCACAGTCCCGTTATGAGTAAAGTGAAAGCCAGGAGATTCAATGATACATATGAGTTTGTCTAATAATTTTTCTTTCTTTCCTCGTAAACAAATATGAACCGACTTAGATGTAGTAGGTTTTAACCTGAGGGAAGTCAAAAAAATATTCTTGCATTGACAAAAAGTTTCATAAATGGAATTACAAACATGGGTGAAATTCACATACCTCACACCGTCTACTTTCACTCGGTTCTTTCATCAGGGCCCTGTACTAATTACATACGTGATGTAGCTTGCCGCCTGGCGCAACCTTGGTAACATTCACACCCTTTGTCTGTTCTGTCGTTCACTGAAGCGGATCCCAGCTCTACAGAGTGGTTTGCTGGTTTTGTTTTTTTTTCTCAGAAATTTCTCCGGGGAGCATCAGCTTCAGGCGTCAGCTATTTCAGACTAAAGTTAGTGTATCTTGACTCACGAAGTAAGAATTAGGGTTAAGCGAGCACACAATGTCAGAACACGAGGTTTCCCTAAATTAGGAAAATGACCGGTGGACAGCTTCTCTCAACAGATAATCAGGGTTCACCACACATTTGGTCAAAAAAGATGTCGGCAAGTTTAATGCTATGAATAATGTTACTTGCCACAAAGGCTGTACTTTAGAATATCGTTTCTGGAAGGACTAATTCAGGCACACTGGGCCCGTTATTTCAGTTCACGTTAAAGTTCTTGAAAAGCTTACGACCAAGTCTTTAAGGGAAAAGTTTTTTTTTAGTCTTCACAGGATAGGTTCATCAGTACGTAACGCTGGTATAGTTAGGTTACCACAGAAATCTCTGTATAAAGAAACATATATATGAAATATTTATACATCCTATGTTTAAGGGTATACTTATATTTTAACTTATCATTTAACACCTCCCGTGAAATGAGTTATAGTCATAAATTAATCATCATGAATTAGAGATATATATAAATATATTCTCGTCACGACTCATGAGACATCTAGTCTAGCAGTTATAAGTTAGTTTGAAAATTATGTTCTCGTCTGATTATTTAGCAGTTAAATTAAATTTAGTAATAGCCGACTGAATTTAAGCTGGAAATATAATTTATCCTGCTTTCCACTGAGACACGTCACTAGAAATTAATACAGACTTATAAATTATTCGCTCTGCACCAGATCTACCTAGAGAAATAAATAGCGATTTAGCACTTATAAACACTTCACAAAATACTAGATATACTAGATAATAATATATGATACCTCAAACACAGAATTCCTAAGAACTAAACCACTTCGATCAAACTAAAGGCCATCTCTTTTAACAGAGATTTTTAGAAATCGAACGAGGCTTGTTCTAGTCTTGACTGCGAAGTTACTGAGTGATAATGAAATCTAGCTCATTCTAGTATACTGTATAAGAAAACCCAGACAAAGAGATGAACGTTTATTTCGCAAAAACGAAATAATCTCCCCTTTCTCATAACAACTACGTAACTAGAAGAGGCTGTCGTAAACTGCCACTTTCTGCGTGTCAGTTGCGAAATCTCAGACAACCTGTCTCCAATGCAGGGCAGTTTTCACACTACAGCTGACCATGGCCCACAGTGAGCGCCGTGTCAGTTTGGGATTTTTCAGACAAATGTCTGAATACTGACCGGTGCAGATGTAAAGTATCACACCTCACCGGGACTTATGCCGAGAAGAAGCTCGCGCGCTCGGTGAGAATGTAGACGATTGTCTACGTCCTATGTTCAGCGAACCGACTTATCACGCCTTCTGACGCCCTGCAGCCCTGACATCTACGTAATATCGTCCTAGCGCGATTCTCAGTTTTGAGAAAGAAACAGGTAAAGTTTAAAAATACTGAAGAAAATATTTTTCGCAACCGAGTGATGCGAAAAATACAGGAAAAACAAGTATGGAAAGAATATAAATGAAAGGATTAGGGTGAGAGAATAGGAAGAAGATGTAGGTAATTTAATGACATAAAGACCTACGTGACAGTTGTCTGATTCTAAATGTCTGATGTTATATTTTGAGACGATCGATGAAGCAAACACATCAGACATCATACATGTCAGTGCATCCAACTAGTTGCACAAAAAAACCACACCAACAGCTCAACCCTCACTCTCTTTTGTTTGTATGTTTGCCATTATTTGAAAATAAACACTTTTTTTTTTTTTTAAATTCGCGTAATTCCAAAGGTCTCGTCAGACTACCACGAACCAGGTCAAGTAAAACAGCCATTTGTATTCCGCGCGCATTTTTTCCCGAAGTAAGTTTCCCGCCGATAAACTATTGACGATTCAGTGTCTGAATGTTCTATCTGAAGTAATTACTCCAGCCTTGTCCCTTGTTTGCTGCTATTATGGTTTACCATTACGATTTTCCAGCATGTAACATCTGAACCGCGGTAGCACAGTGGTTAGTGCACTGGCTTCCTAGCGCAGTGGTCTATGGTTCGATCCCCAGATGAGGCGGGAATTTTTTAGGCCACAAACGGCTCCTGGGTCGACCCAGCCCCAAATGGGTACCAGAGCAACTCTGGGAAGGTTAAGGCGGCTGGCGTGATGCCGACCACATCACCCCTAGTGTGCCGACGGTCAAGATAATATGGGCCTAACACCATATTCCCAATATGCCTCAATGGGCGTGTAACGGGTTCCTTTACTTTTTTTATTACGATTTTCCAGCATGTAACATCTGAACTGTCACTGTCATGTGAACAAATTGTTTTAAATTTTTTTAAGTCTGGTAATGTTTCAAGGAGTGTCTGACTGGTAGAGTAGTCAGAGCACTGGCTCTTGCAAAAAAGGTACCGCGTGGCGTCATGCTGCAGTCTACCCAGATGTAAATGGGCATCTGCCTCTGCAACTGAGTTAGGGAAGATAAAGGTAGCGAGGAAGGGAACAGGTCACCCCCACCTCATAAAGCTGGACCTAATATAGTGAAGTCTCTAACTCTTTACTCCCTTACGGCAGTATCTGTTGTGAACTACCTTGACCGTTTCACTGTTGCAAAGATTTCATGCTCCACAGCCTTCTAGACAGATCGGCCACTTGTTCAAGGTAACAACGTCATCATTATCATCCTTATTACTTTTTTCGCTCCTTATGGAGTGTGTTCCCACCAGTGCAGACGACTCCCTTGAAGTAGCCTTCCCCACAATGGACCCACCAGTGCAGACGACTCCCTTGAAGTAGCCTTGCCCACAATGGTCCCAACAGTACTGACGACTCCCTTGAAGTAGCCTTCCCCACAATGGACCCACCAGTGCAGACTACTCCCTTGAAGTAGCCTTCCCCACAATGGACCCACCAGTGCAGACAATAAAGCAACATATTTACGAGGCAGTGACTTTAAGAAAATTTGAAAACTTGGACCCACCAGTTAACGACTCACTTGAAGAGACGACAGACGACTCCCTTGAAGTAGCCTTCCCCACAATGGACACACCAGTGCAGACGACTCCCTTGAAGTAGCCTTGCCCACAATGGTCCCACCAGTACTGACGACTCCCTTGAAGTAGCCTTCCCCACAATGGACCCACCAGTGCAGACTACTCCCTTGAAGTAGCCTTCCCCACAATGGACCCACCAGTGCAGACGACTCACTTGAAGTAGCCTTCCCCACAATGGACCCACCAGTACAGACGACTCCCTTGAAGTAGCCTTCCCCACAATGGACCCACCAGTGCAGACGACTCCCTTGAAGTAGCCTTCCCCACAATGGACCCACCAGTGCAGACGACTCCCTTGACGACGCCTTACCCACAATGGACCCACCAGTGCAGACGACTCCCTTGAAGTAGCCTTCCCCACAATGGACCCACCAGTGCAGACGACTCCCTTGACGACGCCTTCCCCACAATGGACCCACCAGTGCAGACGACTCCCTTGACGACGCCTTCCCCACAATGGACCCACCAGTGCAGACGACTCCCTTGACGACGCCTTCCCCACAATGGACCCACCAGTGCAGACGACTCCCTTGACGACGCCTTCCCCACAATGGACCCACCAGTGCAGACGACTCCCTTGACGACGCCTTCCCCACAATGGACCCACCAGTGCAGACGACTCCCTTGACGACGCCTTCCCCACAATGGACCCACCAGTGCAGACGACTCCCTTGACGACGCCTTCCCCACAATGGACCCACCAGTGCAGACGACTCCCTTGACGACGCCTTCCCCGACGACGCCTTCCCCACAATGGACCCACCAGTACAGACGACTCCCTTGACGACGCCTTCACCACAATGGACCCACCAGTACAGACGACTCCCTTGACGACGCCTTCACCACAATGGACCCACCAGTACAGACGACTCCCTTGACGACGCCTTCACCACAATGGACCCACCAGTGCAGACGACTCCCTTGACGACGCCTTCCCCACAATGGACCCACCAGTGCAGACGACTCCCTTGACGACGCCTTCCCCACAATGGACCCACCAGTGCAGACGACTCCCTTGACGACGCCTTCCCCACAATGGACCCACCAGTGCAGACGACTCCCTTGACGACGCCTTCCCCACAAAGCAAAACCGTTTGCAGTAGTGGTTTATGTAATAATTAGTTTTACATGAGACAGCAGTATCCTATTCTTCCTTTGTCTCATCAGAGACCCCCGGGGGAGGGGGGGGGGGGATTACACGAACCAAGGTAGGAATGTTCTGGATATTCTGTTTTCTTTTTTTTTAAACATATTTTATTTCTTGATTATGACTGGGTACGGTAAATATAACGTAACGCAGCGTCCGATTGACCGAGTGGTTAAAGCTCTGGTCTATCGCGGCAAAGGTGCCGGTTTCGATTCACGGTATCGACACGTTTCAGTCTACCCAGCTTGTAAATGGGTACCTGACTTTGCACTTGAGTTAGGTAAGGAAAAGACAGCGAGGAAATGAACTGGTCACACCACGTCTCGATGCTGGATCTAGTACAGTGACGTCTCTAACACTTCACTCCCCTACGGCAGTATCTGCTATGGGATGGGATTACCTGTTACTGTAAATGTGAGTATATTACTATTACTTGCATAACGTTGTATTCCTTGAAAATAATACTCAATGTCTATGTGAGATTACACGCAAAAAGTACAAAAGATGAGAGAAAAAAGGGCAGAATTTTTAGAAAGTCCTGCGCGCCCAACCCTTTTTAAAACAAAATTTTTTCTTCCGTTCTCTCTGTCTTTCTAAACAAAAGTAAAGTTGTTTTGAGGAATAAATCATTGAGAATGACTAGTCTTCTATTTATTCCTTGAATAAAAAATATAAAAAAAACTGTTTTGCGTTACTGATTTCATCGCCTATGTAAATGTATTTTTTCTTTTATTTTCTTTTTTTAACTTCTCTTGGCACTGTCATAAAACGGCACTGACACAATCCTTGTCGTGCTTGCCATCAGAATGCCATCAAACACTCTTTATTCACGGCAACATCCCTGTTTGTCTTGAATCACAATTCGACGTTTACAATGTTTTTGCACTGACAACCTCTAGCATCCAGTTTAGCATTTAGATAGAGGGTGACCGATTCAGCAACCGACGATCGAACTCAGGGCATCTGTGGCTTCATGCACGCGCCCAAGCCCGGAATTAAAAGACAAGACGCATGGCTGGCCACCCAAATGAGTCCCCCAGTGGCCCTAGGGATTCCTGCTTCTTCTGGGCGCGATGAATCGAGAGAATGAAAGATTCTGAATCTGTCCATGCTAACATTGTCATTAACATCCGTTACAGCGTGATGGAACTTTGGGGGGGACGAGAAAATCCGATGTCAGTCTAGCATTAAAATTACGCTTCTCTCCCTTGTTCAAGTTCCTCCTGGTTTTACTTACTTCCCCTTCTTTCTATTCTTTGTATTCTGTATACATATATATATTGGGGTTCAAATTGATCTTTAATAAACTTAATCGATTAATAGAATTTCTTAAATCGAAGATTAATCGATCAATCTCAAACAATCTGATACATTATTCAAAAATAAATCATACATAACATTTTTTTTAAATCGCTATGGACTTTATTTATTTTACTTAGGCAACATCGCCCTGAAAATAAAATGAACATATTGAAACGTTACAACCAAACAATTTACTATTATTGACCATACTTGCAAAATTCCATTTCACAAACCTCTAATGTAGCAAATGCTCTCGCATATAACCAAAATTAAATAAATAAATAAACGTAGCTAAAAATAGAATAATCGATTAACATTTTTTGCATCAATTATTCGATCAAAAATTTAAATCGACTAATTGATTAATTAATTGTCAATGGCCCCAGCACTAATATAAACTCATTTAAGTTTCCACCCATTTCCCATCCATGCTACCACTTCTTCAGCTGCGCTCCGTCTGAGCACAGTTTCCTCCTCACGTACTTTCTACCTGATAGCAGGATCGACATAAATACACGGGTTCATATGGTACCATACTTATTTTTAGCCGCCGTAAACTATTCATTACAATTTCATATATGGAAAGGGGGAGAATCAGAAATGCTAAGAGGTATGGCGTTCGCCTCTAAATTTTTTTTTTTTTTTTTTTTTTTTTTTTTTTTTCGTACGGTACCGAGGCGAAAATTCAGGTTATTATCCCAGACAGGAAAACGTGATAATCCCTTTAATTTCTTGTACAGAGAGGTTTCCCTCGCCATTCAGGCAAATACTCGCCGATTTCGGAGGTACCCATTAGAGCTGGGTCGGCTCAGGAGCCGCCAGTCCCTGGTCGACGACACTCCTTCAAATGTCCTCGCCAGGTCTCGGTTAATCCAGTCCAAATCCCGGTCGACGAAAAATCCTCAAATGCCGTCGCCCGGGTTTGATCCTGTATCACCCGGTCGCCAGAGCGGTGTTGTAACCACTACGCTAGCGCGGCTCCCCGCCTCTAATTTGAAAGGTACCGGGTTCGCTCCCAGTACAGGGAAAATAATTGGAGATTTTTTTTTTTTTTTTCAGAACCAGTGGTTCTTAATATGTCATACACCCCCCTCCCCCCGCCCCTTCTGATCTCCTGGGTGGTGAGATTGGATGCCCAGTCTTCTCGGATAAGGGCGAAAAAAAATAGGAGGACCCGTGTGCAAGTTGCGCACGTTAAAAATCTCTCGGCATTTGGAAATTGTAAGGGGCAGGCCATACGGTCGCTCCCCTGGCAAAAATTTAAAAATTAGGAACCTACTTACCACAAAAATATTTATAGAATGTGTGATTTCTATATACACACAGTGAGATCATGGCCGGTGCTGCGGCGTTCATGCACTGTGCTGAGATTCTCCTTATGTGATTCAAGGGACCAGATCGAAGCACCGATAGAGCTGTTCGTGTACAATGAAGATGGTCCTTAAACCAAACCAAAACTAATATATGAGAGGGGAACGCCGGTAAGACTATCATAAGTGGTATGCGATTTTTGTAAGTTTATGAAACACTTATTCGGGGGGTGGGGGGAATAATACATTACAGTACATAATCAACAAATACATGGCACAAAATATAAAGCCTCCGTATTTAACCGACAGCTCTGTACATATGGTAAATGGTTGACATGACCGCACTACGAGGAAACGTAGGAACCACATACACGCACAAAAACTTATAGTAGCTTTGGCTGAAACTGGCGCCTTCATGTTTAACGAGCGCTACATTCACAAGCCTACCTGCACCATGTTATGACTTTCAATGCACGGTCGGCATCACAGACCAAGAAAAAGATCCTACAACTCCAAGATAATCAAAGGGGTGCTGCTCTTTCCCGTGACCGAATCACCATTTGTCATGCGCTAACGGAAGACACGAAGTCATAACTACGCCATAGCAGAAAGTCAGCAGGGGTATAAATCTTACTTCGTAAAGTTGAAACTCTTGGAATGCATGTTCTGCCTTCATTTTACGTTTTCTATTCACACATAATTTTAAAAAGCTACAGACTTTCATAAATGGGTGCCTGCGTAGAATAGAAGGATTGAAATGGTACGACAGGATCACTGAATGTGGAGATGATAACAAGAAAATGACAAATTCCAGTGAAACAAAAAATGAAGACATCTCTGGTGGTGGATATGAGACATGCATTGAGGAAACCTGTTGATAGCATTACAAGGTCGTCGTTGTTATGGAATCCTCAAGAGAGGTAGAAGAGACCAAACAAAAATACATAGAGAAGAGAACTGAATAAGACATGGAAAGATCTTGAGCTGAAGGTGTGGAGCAGACACACGTGGTACGTCTGATGACGGCTTATGCTTCGTACGCTGAAGGTGTGGAGCAGACACACGTGGTACGTTTGATGACGGCTAATGCTCCGTTGGTAGTTCGAGTGTAATGAATGAATCAATCCAAACATAATTGAACATTATCTTTATAAAAAAATAGTTTGCGACAGAATGGGCAAGTAGGACTTGGAGCAGGAAGTTGAAAAGAGACTTGACCACGTAGGCCAGTAGACTGGAGGCTTAAGCAATTTTACCCAATGGATAAGAAACAGCGTCCAATGAGTAGAGCGGTTAGAGCGCTTACCTCACGCTGCACAGCAACGGAGTTTCGGATTCGAAACCTGGTAGCGTCGCGCTCTAATCTACCCAGCTATAAATTGGTACCTGACTTTGCTCTTGAGTTAGGGAAAGCAAAGGCAGCGAGGTAAAGATTTGGTCACACCACCTCATAAACTGAACCAATTATAGCGATCTCTCTAACATTTCACCCCCCTAAGGTTGTGTCTACTGTGTGGCTACCTTTACCTGACTTTAGTTACATGCTTAAATTGAAACGGCCGGGTATTGTGAGCAGTAGATGATGATGGAAACAACGAACGAACAAACAAAAGTAGCTAAGTAGAAGTGGAACTAAATAAGTCATGGAACTGCGATATGAAAACATAGGCATGTCGTAGCATAGAAAAGGAAGCATGCAACTATGAAGGAAGTCACAGAGAATAGTACTAGATGAGCTCAGGAAAACTTCTTCTGTTCCTTTTTCCCTCCTTATGACGCATGGAACATTTACTGCAGCTGAACCCCTTGCAGAATGCCTGCATCATGTGATCTTGTAACGGTAGTTGATTGCTGCTATTAGTTTTACGTCATGCGGTTGCCAACAACATGCACAACCGTATATTAGTCGTCACTTACGGCCATGCCATGCCTTAGTAAGCAGTAACCTTAGTCTGTCCGTCTGCCTCGTCAGAGACCCAGCGGTAACTACTCGAGACAGCTTACGCAATGAATGTGTCACACACACACACACACTCAAATGAATGAACAAACTGTAAGAATGTTGCAGAGATCTGAAATTCTTAGCCTTCCTTTAGCACGTCGTCAACGTCTTCCCGTTTTATCACAAGTATAACGCTGTAAAAGCCATCTTTTCAAGGAGGAAAAGATAGACAGCCAGACATGCAGAAAGACGGACAGATAGGTGGATAGAAAGACAAGCAGTTAGATAGATAGAAAGATTGATATAAAGCATAAGAGACAGTGATTTATTTTGATATCACGATCTGTCTCTTCAACTGTGTCTATATTTGCTGCCAAAATATATGTATTATTCTACATCTTGTAGGCGTGTTTCTTCAAGTGAAATCCTGTTACCATTTCCAGCATATATTCTCATTGTGTGTATCTTTTCCTTGTGCATATTCCTTGTTTCAGATCATTCAAGATTGTTACTCTCCGTTCCATAAGTGGCAGCCCCTCCTCTTGGTAAACTCATTATCTGGCCCATCACTCTTCGTGTACTATTAAGTCCAGAATGACCAATAACCAGGGAAATTAATGAGATCGGCGGCCAAATAGAGCGGATTGTGGGGGACATTTGCGCGAAATTAGTTACAATCAAGGGATGGCCGATGAGGGAAAAGGGACACATTGATGGACAGGAAAGAGGTCGTGTTTCTTCTGTTATGAGACCTATTCTATGAGAGGGAGTGTAATGAATGGGCACTTTAGCGTGTTACAAGAGTTCTTTCTAGAAAGTGGCGTAAAACACTGTAGGCTGATATGTAGGGATTGATTATTTTGATTGAAAGACTAGCGTTTGACATTGGAATAATAGACAGACAGGCAGACCGACCTATCCACCGGCAAACAGAAAGACAGACAGACAGACAGACAGACAGACAGATAGACAGATAGATAGATAGATAGATAGATAGATAGATAGATAGATAGATAGATAGATAGATAGATAGATAGGTAGGTAGGTAGGTAGGTAGGTAGGTAGGTAGGTAGGTAGGTAGGTAGGTAGGTAGATAGATAGATAGATAGATAGATAGATAGATAGATAGATAGATAGATAGATAGATAGATAGATAGATAGATAGATAGATAGATAGATAGATAGATAGATAGATAGATAGATAGATAGATATTTAACTTGTACTGCTGAAATTTTCACTCTTTTGCAGCCAATACCAAGCTGAAGCTAGGCTTTTCCTGTGATTTTTGCGCCATTCTGAAACATCTTGATTTGAAGTCATGAGCTCCAGTTTCTCCTGCTTGGCTTGCATTTAAAGGCTCATCACATCTGGTCCCAAGCTAGGAGGAAGAAGCCATCCAAGGGGGAGCTCCAAATATGCACAGCTAAAATACTGTGCTCTGGTTCTTACGCTCTCCCTAGGAATCGTCACGTCCTACACAGAGCCATTTCTCAGCTCTTCCTGACTATTGTAAGGTCATGCTGAGATCTTCCTGCATGTAGCCAACCAGGTAAAAGCCAGAGTTACGTCTGGTTTTTGTTTGTTTTTTTTGTTTTATAAAGTTTTGCCTCGTTTTGGCGAGGCGTGTCCCGTTCAACCTAGTCGGTTATATTAGGGCGCATGTCCAAACATAAAAGACCCTTAGATCTGGTGCTCGAGTGACTGCTCCGAGCTATAAATAGATACGTTTGACATCGCTTTCCATCGCTTCGAGTTTTCGTATAGCATTTAAGTTTAAGGGCCTCAAGTTATTTCTTACATTAATTTTATCAATATATATATAGTTGTGGGAGCCGCGGTAGCAGAGTGGTTAGTGCACTGGCTTCCCAGCTCAGTGGTCTATGGTTCGATCCCCAGATGAGGTGGGATTTTTTTAGGCCGCAAACGGCTCCTGTGTCGACCCAGCCTCAACTGGGTACCAGAGCAACTCTGGGAAGGTTAAGGCGACCGGCGTGATGTTGATCACGTCACCCCTAGTATTCCGATGGTCAAGAAAATATGGGCCTATCACCATATTCCCAATATGCCTCAATGGGCGTGTAACGGGATCCTTTACCTATTTTTTATATATATATAGTTGTAGAGGAAACTGTGTAAGTATTAATAAAATATTAAATTGGGACAAAACAAAAAAAAATATTACTGAAAGATATCCGCCCAAAATGTGGTGTCCTGTTATGAGCGCATAGAAAAAACGGTCCTAAACACTGGCCTTTCATCCTTTAAGAACTAAGACGCTATGGGAGCATTAGTCCTATTTTTCTGTTGTCTCCAAACAGACCCCGGGAACTACACGGGCAATTTTCTTGGATGATCTGCCCTAATTAGAAACACCCCTGCAAATAACTCAAAGTGAAATACGAGATTCCTACGCTTGCTCACATCATAACGTCAAACTCGTATGTGAGAAACAAGACGAGACGTTAGTCGAGTAACGACCAACAAAAAAATAAAGTATTATTTTTCATTAAATGCCAAGTCGGGACAATTCCAAGACCGAGAAGTTGCCAAAAACGAAAAAACAAAAATGGCATGCCCTCTCTGATAACACTCGTCTCGTTTTACAACTGCGGCGACATCCCAGACTTTTCTTTCGACGTTCATCGTTTGATATGTCTAGATTGGAAGTCGCGTTATCAGCGAACAGTGCGGAGCTTCGTTTGAAGCGTGGCGAGGCGAGTAACTTCGAGATAACGATGAGTAGTATAATATTGCCGTTGTAGAAAGAACTGTTTCTTGTGTGCGACCTGTCGCCGACCCTGCGACCGTAAAACGAGTATTGCCATACACGAAAAGATACTGCCTCTTTTATTGACAATATATACAAAAGCCGGAGCGTAAGTAAAAGTATATGAATTTTCTGGATTAATTTGAGGCAAAGAAGTTGTGCACTCAAAGTAACAGATTAAAAAAAAAAAGCCAAAAATAATATCAATATATATAAAATCCCAGCTTTTTCTGTCAGTAACGCTAAGGGATGCAACTTTGGTTGAAAGTTAGACATTAATTGTATTGTTAACCCTTATATGTGCTCTCCCGAAAATAGTAACACTTACCAAAGAACAATGCGCAAATGACGGTGTGCACAAAAATATATTTATAGAATGTGTGATCCCGTATACACACATTGGGATCCTCGCTGCTGCTACGTAGTTCGTGTACTGTGGTGATGTACAGTGTTTTTTTTTTAAATACTTTTGAATAAGGAAATTTGCCGTTAGGTATTGGTGCTTTTGAATGTAATTCCCGTCTTATGACGGGCTTTTACACTAGTATCATTAATAATTTTCTTTTCCGCTACCCCCGGGTATGGAATCACAACTGTATCTAAACCCATTGCAGAAAGCTTGCACAAAAGCATTCATTCACTAATGCAGCAGTGGTTTCAGTATTAAGTTACTATACCATATGCGGTTGCCCGCTCTATTCATACCCGCATGATAACGCATCTCTGACAGAGCTGTAGACATTTTCTTTCTTTGTTTCCTCAATGATTCCGGGAACTACAATTCAGCAGGAGCAATGGTATTATAAGTGAGAACTACAAGAGAGAAAACCGGACTGCTTCTAAAGGCGATGAACTGGAACGGACTACGGACTACGACGTATGGAACTTGGAACACAAGAAGTATAAATGGGAAAGAAGAGGAGCTGGTGGAAGAGATGAGGAAAGCAAAACTAGAAATCCTGGCTATAACGGAAACAAAGAAAAAAGGACAAGGAGTCATGGATCTCGATGGCAACACGCTGCTCTACAGTGGTGTACCCACATCTGAAAGAGCTAAAGGGGGCGTGGGTTGCATTGTGGCCAAAAACCAAAAAGATAGTATCAAGGGATGGAACTTTGTCTCGGAGCGCATTATGGTTGTAAAACTAAAAGAAGGAGAAACCATAGTCAACCTGGTCATAGTGTATGGGCCAAATGAGGATGAGAGAGCAGAGGTCAAGGAGGAATTCTACGAGCTGCTTCAAAGGACAGTGGATGACTGCCTAGATGAAATTATCATGCTTGGAGATTTCAATGCCAGAGTTGGAAATGACCATGCTAGATGGGGTGGAGTTATCGGAAGATATGGAGAAGATACTCTCAATGACAATGGAAAGCGACTCATCAGATTCTGCAGTGAGCAGAATCTGATCATTACAAACACAAAGTTCCCCCATAAGCGCATACATGCATACACTAGATGTGAACCAACAAAGAATGAGAAGCCAGTGATCGACTATGCCATTGTTAGGAGGAGCTCATTCAAATATGTCCGGGATGCTAGAGTCTGGAGGGGGCCAGAGATTGGAAGTGATCACTACCTGCTTACAATCAAGAGAACAACTGAAAGAGTTGCTCAGCCTAGGAACTGCCCAACATCACGCAAGAAACCAAGTAAACGAGCAGGAGAAATGAGCATTAGGACCTACAAGCTGAGAGAGCCAGAAATTAAGACCAGATATCAGGGGCTTATTGCTACAGCGGTGAGCAACACAGAAGAACGACCTGATGACTTGGAAACCCTCTGGAATAAATTCAAGGACATCATAAAGACAGCTGCTGCAGAAGCATGCGGTGAAGTCCGACTTGGGAACAAGAGAAAGAGGACACCTTGGTGGACAGAGGAAGTCAAAGAGAAAATAAGAGAGAAGAAAATGGCATGGAAACAATACTTAGGAGCTAAAAACACAACAGGACAAATGGAGAAATATAGAGAATATGTGACACTCAGAACAGAAGCAAAGAACAAAGTGCTAGCAGCAAAACAGAAGTCCTGGGAAGAATTTGGAGAAAAGCTAGAAAAAGATGCGCAAGAAAACCAGAAATTGTTCTATAAGACCCTAAAGAACATGAGGAAGGAAAAACAATGCCCTCTCAAATTTATAAAGGACAAGCAAGGCAAATTGCTTACTGCCCCGAAGGAAGTAATGGAAAGATGGAAAGAATAGTTCTCAGAACTCCTTGATGGTGAGCATGGTGAAGCATCAGAAATGATAACCACTAGCACAGAAGAGAAAACCAATGATGGTGAAGATGACATAAAGATGGACGAACTGAGGCAGCACTGGAGAAAATCAAGATGGGCAAAGCAGCAGGGCATGATGGTATAACACCAGAAATGGTTAAGTACATGGGAGCATCAGGCGACCTATTACTCTTAAGGGTCCTACAGGCAGCATGGTGCAACAAGACCATACCAAGGATTGGGAGATTGCCATCATAACACCAATTTTCAAAAAGGGTGACAATCGACAGTGTGGAAACCATAGAGGCATATCCCTTCTCAGTGTCCCTGGTAAAATCTACTCTAGAATCCTAGAGCAGAGACTCCGACGCCTAGCTGAGCCACAATTGGATGAGGTCCAGTGCGGATTCCGAGCAAACCGAAGTACTCAAGACCTAATCTTCACACTCAGACAGCTGAGTGAAAAGGCCCTTGAGTATAAGAGTGGATCCATCTTTGTTTCATAGATCTGGAAAAGGCGTTTGACAGGGTCCCCTGGAGCAAACTTTGGGACTGTTTGGCAAGGAAGAATATTCCAGCACCCCTGATTCATGCTATACAGAGCTTCTACAAGTCTTGCAGAAATTATGTGAGGACAGCAAACCATAAGTCAGAAGAGTTCAGGATCACCACTGGTGTAAGACAAGGTGATATCCTGTCACCTTATCTTTTCATACTCCTCATGGACGATGTCATCAAGGCATGTAAGGAGAGAATAAGAAAGTATTCAGTGGGGTACTGGAAGATGAGACAGGTCTGTATTTCAGAGCTGGCATTTGCTGATGATGTTACCCTGATTGCTAAATCAGAAGCACATCTCCAATCCAACCTGCAAGTCTGGAAGGAAGAGCTGGAGAAGAGAGGGATGGTCATAAGCAGCTCTGAAACAAAATCCATGGAGATATCACGAGAAGAAAGAAGACATCAGATTAAGCTGTGAGAACAGGTCCTGGAGCAGGTTGACCACTTTAAATACCTCGGAGCTATTATAGACCGAAATGGAGGAATCAAAGAAGAGTTGGCCACTCGAAAAGCAAAGCTGGGAGACTTTTTCAGGCCATAAATCGAGGATTCCCCAGCAAAAGAGAGGTTGGTAAGAAAACGAAGATGGCTGTATACCGCTCCACCTATGTCCCAGTCTTGACATATGGATGCGAGTCATGGGCAATGACTACAACCCACAAAAGCCAGATCCAAACCTGAGAAATGAGGTATCTGAGGAAGGTGGTTGAAGTAACAAAAAGAGATATGGTCCGCAACCAGACGAAACGTCAAGGCCTAAAATCCCACCCCCTGCAGACCCAAGTAGAACAGTCCCAACTAAGATGGTTTGGCCATGTCTGCAGAATGGGAGAAGATCGACTACCACGACAAGCATGGGAAACAAAGAGCCAGGAATCCAGACCCCCAGGACGACCCAGAGTCCGCTGGGAGGACAACATTAGACAATCGTTGAAGGATCGAGGACTAGAATTGAACCAGGCCAGGAGGAAGACAGCCGATAGGATAGTCTGGCGCTCTCTCTCTTCCAAACCTCTACACCTCAAGGTAGAAGGCAGACGACTAAGTAAGTAAGTAAGTTACCGTAGCAGCAGCATCGGCAGTAGAAGTAGTATAAGTAGTAGCTGTAAACAAGGTAGTTGTTACAGTAGTAGTAATAGTATAAGAAATAGTAGTAGCAGTAATAGTAGTAGCATTAATAGTATTAGTAGTAACAGCAGCAGCAGTAGTAATATTATAATTAGTAGTAGAAGTAGTAGCCGCAGCAACAGAAGTAGTAGTAGTAGTAGTAGTAGCTGTAATAGTAGTAATAGTAGAGTGGTAATAGTATCAGTAATAGTAGTAATAGTAGAGTGGAAGTAGTAGCAGTAACAGTAGTAATAGAAGAGTGGTAATAGTAGCAGTATAAGAAATATTAATAGTAATAAAATTAATAGCCGCAGCAGCAGTAGTAGTATAAGAAATAGTAGCAGTAATAGTAAAAGCAGTAGCAGTAGTAGTAATAGTAGTAGTTGTAGCAGTAATAGTAGTAATGGTATAGCAATAGTATAAGTAATATTAGTAGTAACAGCAGCAGAGTAGAAGTAGTAGTATAAGTAGTAGTAGAAGCAGCAGTAGTAATAATAGTAGTAGTAATATTAGTTTTAGCAGCAGCAGAAGTAACATTTGGTGCTGGTGCATCAGAAGTAGCTTGCTGTAATTACAGTTCCGTGTAAAACTAACTTAAACGTTACTGTACCGCGTGTTTTCGTTAATGTAAATGTGTGGAACTTGCCAACGATAACTTGTAAATGAGCGACAGAATAAATGAAAGAATGAATAAAACGAGAGAATAATCACACGACACTGATCAAGGCCAGGCTGTTCTGAATGTCAATTTCCGGTTTGGCGGCCGCCATCTTGGATTCCGGGTGAGATGACTTTGCGCGATCTGGCAGACGCCCCCGATGTTTTCGGAGCATGGGGTTGCATAATGAATTGGGAAAACAAAGCTAGGAAACTTCACTAGGAGGAATAATTTACGGCACGAGAACTTCACCAGGACGCGGCGGCTGTGTGTATTTTCTTTTTCATTTCACTGTTCATGTTCTTTTCCAAGATCAGAAACATCGACGAGGATCATGTTCACGTTTAGATATTCAAATTATTATTTCTAATATATATATATATATATACACAGCGCTAGTCTCTCGCGGCATAGGTGCCACGTTTGAATCACGGTGTCAACACGCTCCAGTCTACCCCGCTGTAAATGGGTACTTGACTTTGCTCTTGTTAGGGAAGGAAAATGCAGCGAGGAAGAGAACAGGTCACCCCACCTCTCGATGCTGGACCTAGTATAGTGAAGTCTCTCACACTTCACTCTCCTACGGCAGGATCCGTTATGGGACTACCTTTAAAATGTATTTATATATAGCACATATAATGGCATCATCATCATCATCATGTTCCGTTGTGCTCCTCAACGAGTACGAAACCCCCACTGCATCTAGTCCCCTTGCAGGAAACCAGCATCAAGCATTCAAATGCTCTTGTGGAGGTGATTTCTGTGGCAGTTTATTTCACATGATGAGGTTGCCACCTTCATGTGCACCCTCATGAGTGGCCTTGTACGACATGCCTGAGGGTACACTGATTCTATTCTAACTTTGTTTCTTCAAAGACCCCGAGAACTATACGTGGTTAAAATAGTATAGAAAATTATATATTGTCAATAGTTTTAGAAAGATTTAAATAAACCATAAAGTGTTATTTCCTGCTTAAAAGTAGTTTCCTTTCTTTACATAGGGACTCCCCCCCCCCTACCCTGGTTGAATATAAGTATTGGTCTGGTTTGAGTGTCTTCCAGTTGCCCTCTGACTTGTCTTAAACTCACTCCATTGCTCCCTGATCTGCCATCTTTAGAATCGTTTATTATTTGTCCCGGGCGTCCCGATTGGCAGAGTGGTTAGAGCGATGATCTCTCGCGGCAAAGGTGATGGGTTCGAATCACGGCACCGACACGCTCCAGTCTACCCAGCTGTAAATGGGTACCTGACTTTGCTTTTGAGTTAGGGAAGGAAAAGGGCAGCGAGGGTGGGATCTGGTCATCCCCCCCCCACCTCTGGATGCTGGACCTAGTATGGTGAAATCTCTAACACTTCACTGTCACTCGGCAGTATCTGCTATAGAACTACCTTTTTATTTATTATTTGTTCAGGTGTCGGATTTTCTTACTTAGTTGGTCGTTCCACTTCTGCCTTGTGGTCTTTAAGGATCAGTTTGATTTTTTGTCTTGTGGTTTCTTGTAATCAAATTTTCTCCTTTATTTATTTCTGCGTTTTCACATCGGTTACTTTAAACTTTAAACGAACTATTTTATTCTGTATTATCCACATTTCTATACTATCTACTACACGCAAGTATTTCGGCCTTCAAGTGTTACTTGGATTAAAACTTGCGAATTTCAATGGTATCTTTGCGACTGAGTTTATAAACAAATCTGGATTGTTCACGGTACTATATTTCCTTGTTTCTTTTAGTGAGTGTCTTCATAGTGACTAGCGCTGGTAATGAATTTTTTTGGGTGCTTAGTTGGCCGTATTTCCTGTCACGATTCGTTCTCGAAGAAAGCCGCTGGCGACGATCGGATTGGTCCCTGGTTCGATTCGCCGAAGTGCCTATCACGTCTGTTATTTTTCTGTCACTTGGTGTCCTTCTTTCTTTCTAATCACGCCAAGCCTGTACCACACATTGTTCTTTCTTTCTTGTTCTCTTTCTGTTTTTCCTTCTTTCTTTCTTGTTCTCTTTCTTTCATTCTTGTGGATGCCTACTATTTACCAATTTTCGTTTATTATTTACATCGTTATCGTCCACATTATATTTCCAAGTGTAATGTTGACTTTACAGTAAACATTTGAAAATGAAATTTAAACATTTAAATGCTTAGATAATTATAGACGTTTATTTTTTGACCAGTAATGTCACTTCCTACATTACACATTATACATACATGTACACATATGTACATATATGTGAGCAATATGCACGGGTAGAAACATTGGCAGTTACTTTTAATACATCTTGGAAAATGTAATTTCTTTATGACAACGCAAAACAGGGTGACACAAGATAAGAGCTAAGACAAAGAAATGAAGCTTGCTTTAGAAAGCATCAATATGCACCGAACATAGACTTAGGAAGGTTTCATTACATTCAAATTTTGAGCGCCGCTATGTTAGGGACAGGAGAACATGCACTTTTCTTCTTAAAGATAGACAGAAGGAAGAAATGCACTCGATGCACTTAGACCACTTTGTTTAACTGGTCTCCAACAAGGGCACGGATTTCCCATACTTCACGCGGTGTGCCTTAGCGAAATAAAGTTCGCCGTTCACTACTAGTACAATTATTAGTGTTCCAAGCAGCACAGCAGATATAGCCACTGAATTTTGTTTGACTTTAACCGGGTCTGTCGTATCTGTAGGATTTCTTGCTTTTTCTGATGTGTCCCTCTCTCGCGCGGGCTTGGACCATGAAGTAGCGAGTATGATTTGTATATGATTGGCTAGCACTTGAGCGTGCTGGTCGTTAACGGCTTTGAAGAGGTCGAGACAAGGTCATGAAATATGCATGAGGGTGTAATCTGAAGGAAGAGGTCAAAAATCTGTTCCTCCCCACGTGCCATTTCAGACCTCAGAAAAAAAAGAAAAAAAAAAGAAAGAAAGGACATTAGATTAAGAAAATGATCGTGGAGAAAGTGCCGTCATCAGAAAAGACGATGATGAACAAAGACATACAATACGATAGAAAGAAACGTCATAGAATACGATAGAAAGAAATACAATACGATAGAAAGAAACGTCATACAATATGATAGAAAGAAACGTAGAAAAGAAGAAAGACAACTCGAAAACTTGACAAACTACAGGTTTCAACAGAGACGCATATTTTGCGAACGTTTGTCAGCAGCTTGTTCACAATTTGCAACAATGTGCAACCTCTCTCAAATTACAACGGCAAGAACATGCATGTATGGAAACAAAAACAAATTCAGCTACCAGCTGCCATGCTCAGAGAGAAATTTAGACTTACTCAATTTTCCTTAAAAAAGAAAATAATAAAAACTCGGAGCGATGCAGAAAGAAATATGTGTATTATTCACGTACATTGAGAGACTGAATGGCAGAGTGGGTAGAGCGCTTGTTTCTCAAAGCAAATTTAACCAACTTCGAAACGTAGTAGCGGTTCGCATCTGTAAATAGTATCTGACTTTGCTCTTAAGTTATGGAAGGTACAAGAAGTAAGGAAGGTAACTGGCCATCTCATTTTAATTTTTGAAAGCTCAGACGTATAGTGAAGTCTGTAACACTTCATTCCACTACGGGGGTATCTGCGTCGGGACTAATTTTAACCTTTTTTTTTAATTTTTTTTTAAAATTTTTGTGCTTGATTCATTCGCAATTTCTACTCACCTCTTTGTAATAAATAGGAGCCCAAATCTCCGTTTTCTGTCTCTAATCTCAAGTGAAGTTATACTTAACAAGTTCTAGCATTCATCCTAGCATTTTATATTTAAACTAACAATAACCCGTCAATAATGACGGAAGTAAATCAAAAACTGTTATATATTTTTAAAATATATTTTAATTCAGTATAAAAGTTATTTAGTGACAACATTTTTTGTGAAAGTGCGTGGATTTGTTTCAAAGAATTTTCCCTGATAAAAAGTGTTTTTAACAAAAACTTTCAAGTTTTTATGATTTGTTCCTCGGGTGAGGGCGACATAGAGCTGGCCGTGTCCGAAAACAGGTTCAGGAAGGAAAACTCCTACGTGATCAAAAGATTGTCCTTGCGCCTTATTGATCGTCATTGCAAATGCTAAAATCACCGGGAATTGACGACGTCGCATCCTAAATGGCAAAATGCGCTCGCTCGGTTCTAAGTCAATGAGAGGAATTAAGACTCGTTCTCCCTTATTACTGTCAGTGATAATTTCTGCATCAATGGAATTCCGATGCAAGACTTTTATGACCAAACGCGTACCATTCAATAGTCCGTTTTTTTTTTTTTGGCGTTCAGATTTCGCAATAGCATGATACATGCAGCAACCTTTAATTTCAGCAAATGCGGTGGCATTCCTGGTGGGCACTGCTCGTTAAGGAACTCGGTAGGGAAATCAACTGCGTCGTTGGGATCATCGGAAATCATGGTATCTATGCTCCAATAAACCGTTTCATTTCCAGCGAGTAGCTCCAACAATAAGTCTGCAATACTTTAAATTAAAATTTTGTCTTGAAGAAACAATCAAAAACTTACATTTTAAGGTTATTTTTAACAAAATGATGAGTTAAATCCGTTTCCGGAATGAAACTGGGTTCTACAATCAAATACTTACATTTTATTCATATATCACTGTCACTACTTTGTGTTGCACAATTCACCGACCTTTCTTCGTTGAGTGTTACTTTTTTAGGGACAGTACATATAAGGGAAACAATACAATTAATGTCTAACTTTCAACCACAGTTGCATCCCTTAGATGTGACCGACGTACAAACGGCGAGAATTATGGAGTTTAATGATTATTGAACGCGTGTGTGTGTGTGTGTGTGTGTGTGTGTGTGTGTGTGTGTGTGTGTGTGTGTGTGTGTGTGTGTGTGTGTGTGTGTGTGTGTGTGTGTTTATTTTCTCCACGCTATTGTAATCAATCAAGCAGTTATTTATCCGACTTTTTTATTACTTGAGCGAACTATATTGTTGCAAGTTCATCTGTTATTAACGTACATTTATATTATTCAAGCGAGATATTTCTTTCAAAGTTCGATTATTAAAGTACTTAATATGTTCATGAACAAAGGCACTATACTATATACCTGATTTCTTGCAGGTGAGGAGAAGTTGGCATGTTAAGCTGTTATACCTTTACAACTAATTTACTGTCATACAGCCCCAGAACTTGTCTTTCGAGCGCCGCTCATCGTCTGCTGTACTTCTTTCGTGGTTACTAATTTGTTCTCTAGTTACTGGACCACACCAGCGTAAAATAAACGGTCAGCCGCAGTTGTACCGGAAGATGATGGTTGAAACGAGCCGTGAATAAAACAGCTTGGGCAATTAAAAAACGTTCCTGCAAGTTAGCCACTTTTAATTTTTAATTTTTTTTTTTAAGCGTCAAATCACCGTGTGCAAATCAACAGCCCCTCTCCCCCTCCCTCCCCCACAACAAACCACAACAAAACAAAGAAATTTCTTCTGTGTCGGACAAATTGGCCAAATAAATGGTGTTGGCAAGTTGCGTCTCCGATAATCATCGCTATGTGGACAACAATTCTGAGGTCGTTGGTGGTGGACTGACAAACCGCAAGAAGGGAAACGTCCCTCTACCCTGCAATCATCCCTTTTAATTTTTTTTTTCCTCTCTATTCTTTGACACAATATGGCACATTAAATGTATGATGACAGCCACGAGCTGATATTCACGGGCAGAGACCGAGACAGAGGAAGAGATCGCGCAGAAACAAGAAAGGGAAAAATAAAAAATAAAATTTAAAAAAACGGGGGTTGTTGTTGTAGAGAACGAAATAAAAGGGAGAAATTATCAATATTTTCAAATGCCAGTCTGCCAAATGAGGTGACCCTGAGAAGGGAAGTAACGTTTTTGAATCTTGATTGACTTGAGGATCTTCTTGAACATTGTTGAACGTTTATGTTTGATGCTGAGAGACAAAATGGACACTTAGAGTGTACATGAATATCTTTGAGTAAATCTGCAATCTGCCCCGTGTAGTTCCTGTGGTGTCTCTGATGAGACAAAGAAAGAATATTTCTAATGCTCCCTCATGCACTAATATGAGCTTGTGTATAAGGCTGGCAATCACATCATGTAAAACATGCTACAGAAACCATCGGGGCAAGAGTATGAGAATGCTCGCTGGAAAGAGGACCAGTTCTAGTGTTGGTCCAATGCTCTGGATGGAGCGAAAAGTGGGAAATGGTGATTGATGAAATCTGCATTCTCGAAATATTTCACGGGAATTATTATTTTTCTTGTAGCCGTGGTAGCGCAATGATTAGGGCATTGGCTTCTTAACTCGGCCGGCGGCCGGCGTGATGGCTGACCACATCACCACTAGTGTGCCGATGGTCATGAAAATATGGGCCTAACACCATATTCCTAAATTGGCGTGTAACGGGATCCTTTACCTTTTACTTTACCTTTTTATTATTTTTCTGGGTTTTAGGAGCAGAGGATATGAAAAGTCTGTCTACTTCGATCTTCGTGTTGCACACCTCCTCGTCTCCTACCCCAACACAAAACAGACTTCCACTTGTCCTTTTCCTCAGTTCCTCCAATCCATTTCTCTCACCCACCTCCTCCTCCTCACCACTTCACTTCTCCTCTCCATCTTTCAACAAACACGGATTGTTCCAAAGAACTGTGAGCTCGAACCCCCGTCATTGTTTACGCTGCTCACGGCCAAGTGCGGCTGATTCAATAGAATGAGATGAACAAACATCGCTTCCAGAGAGGACGGGGACCCTTGCTGGGAGGTGAAAGGAAGAGAAATATGAAGAGGGGGATAAAAAAGAAAGTGATGCAAAATAATATAAAAAAAGAACGAAGATTGACATTTTAGCGGTTGTAATCTGCGTTTCAATAGGGGCAGAAACAATATTCACAAAAGATAAAAGAGTGAAATAAAAACTACCACCAGGATTTAAAATAAGTCAGAATTATTCCAGTTACTGCTCAATACCGTATATCAGCGGCAGGCAACCCAGGAGTAGTGATGATCTACTTTAGTAATACGGAGGTCTGTAATGATCTACCTCGATAAAATAATGTCCGTTTTCAGGTTTCTGAGTATTTTGGAATAAGTGCAGCCTATATTTCATTTTTATCTCTGGTGGAGAAGGCTTGTCAAAAATTATCTTAGCTTAAACATTATTTTTCCGCCTCCCAAAGATGTACTAAACTATCCCCTAGTGATCTAACGGCAGCCGCGATTGACTGGTTGCCGACATGTAGTACATTTTTATAGTTTATTTTTAGTATGTTTTTGTCTATATTCCCATCTAAATTTTATGAAACTAAACTTTGAAATAACTTGTATTCCTACCCAGCAATTCATTATATTCTTACACAGCTTTTAAATTGATTAAGTACTATTTTGTCTGCTCTGTGCAGAATGATTTCTGGCTTGCCTTTTATTCTGTTGATGTTCCCCTTCCATTCTATATCGTTCGGATTGCATCTTTTTTTTAGCTTTATAACTTTTACGCTAGTGAGACCATCAGGATTTTATGTCTCTTCTGTCTCTCCCTTGGTCTTTCACTAGAGAAATAGATATCGCTGTCTCTCTTTCAGCATCGAATCACCACCGCTTGGGAAACTGAACATCAGATCTGCTGAATATACCGCTTGTGAGAAGAGAAGCAAACAGAACAACTGACTATACGGCTTGGGAGAGAAAAAAACAAATAGAGCAAATTACTGTACGGCTTGGAGCCACGGTGGCACAGTGGTTAGTGCACTGGCTTCCTAGCTCGGTGGTCCATGGTTCGATCCCTATTTGAGGTGGGATTTTTTGAAGACTGCAAACGGCTCTGGGGTCGACCCAGCCTCATAAATTAGGTACTACGGTAACTCTGGGAAGGTTAAGGCGGCCGGCGTGATACTGACGACATCACCCCTAGTGTGCCGATGGTCAAGAAAATATGGGTCTAACACCATATTCCCAATATTCCGCAATGGGCGTGTAACGGGATCCTTTACCTTCTACCTTTTACTATACGGCTTGGGAGACAAGAAATAAACAGAGCAAATTAATATACGGCTTGGGAGACAAGAAACAAACATAACAACTGACTCTACGGCTTGGGCGACAGTGAATAGAATTACGGGCTATACGGCATGAGAGCCAGTGAACAACAGAACTACGGACTATACAGCATTGGAGACAATAACACATAACACTACAGACGTACGCCAGTCGGCACGGCACTGCACTTTGATATGATTAAATCTGAAGTAAATTAATTTCAAAACCATTAAAAGCCTATTGATAGCATGACAAGACAGTCCTTCTTCTGAAATCTCCAGGGTAAGAGAGGTAGACGAAGACCAACAAACACTTGGAGAAGATAACTGGAGACAGACATGAAGGGGATGAAGAAAACATGGAAAGGCCTTGGGCTGATGTCACGTGACAGGAAGACTTGGTTGAAGGCCTATACTCCGTGGGGAGGTGAAAGATGACCAGAAGGAAATCAATTTAAAAATTATTATTACCAAAGCTTTAAACAAACTATGGTTTACACTCTTATAAAAATGTACCCGTAAAGTTCGTCTACAAACCTAAAACATTTTCCCAACCACCCAGAAAACTTAAGTATCACGCGCTTGAGGGAGGTACAGACAACTATGTGGATGTAATAAAAGTTTACTCATAGCCACCAAGACCGTGCTTCCTGTAGGGCCAACCCTCGGGCAGACTACCTACATCACTACGCCCGTTTCCAGACTGCGAGCCTCCTTGAGAATGTTTCATTTTTCAAAGGCGGTGAGTAAACATGCGAGGAGGGATAACAGTAACAAAACATACCGAGAGACGCCACAAGAGAGAAACATGCGTCAGCAGAACGTGCTGACTCTGGAGGAGAAATTTATTGTTTAAAAAAAAATTTATTGAAATTAAAATCTTGTTGTTTCTTAAAAATGAAATCTGTGCGTAAAACAATAATAATTTAGGTGTAAGGATAACAGATGTAATGAGAAAAAGATAATTGAATATATATTGACAATAGGAAATATTGGAGGACAAAGACACGAAGATGACAAAGAGCGAAGATACTGCAGAGTTTGGTATCATGGCAGGGAAAGAAGTCAACAACAGAATAAATTAAAAGATAATGGAGAACGAAAGTTTTGGAGTGACTTGATCACCTAAACTACCAGCACCAGGTATGGACGAAGAAAAAGAATACAAAAGGAGGGAGAAATAGACGAGCTAACTGATATTTGGAGACTGTGACATGCCTTAAGTTGTGTTCACACTTGTCTTCTTCTCCTTCTTCGTTCGTACTGACAAGGACGTTGGTTGCGTTGTGTCCGTTTACAGCGGAGCTGCGATATCTGCGCCTTTCGGCCGACACATCCGACTTCAGCATGGCATTTTTTTGGGGACCGGGTTTGCCTTCCCTCTTCGATCCTTACTCTCTCAGCCAGACTGCAGTGATGCAGCCTGTTTCCAAGACCACCACTTGGAGGTGGAGTAGGGTCTTGGTCAGCTCTGGTTCGCTGACCCTCACGACACTTGTCTGACCAGGGCTATTTGTGCTACATATAACTATTCTACAAGGTGTTTTATATTTGGGCATGCACCCTAATATAGCCGACTGATCTTGTTTCTAGGCTGAACGAGGCTAAACTAAAATCTAATTCATGAGCTCTTGCAGTGCTTGTTCCTATAGCGATATGTTTTATATGATGATGATGTTGCCAGTCCCGTGCTCAACCTCATCTTACTCTCCTTTACGACATGCCTGAAGATGTAGTCATATTCTGACTTTGTCTCATAACAGAGCCTTCCCCCCTCCCCCTCCCGGAACTTCACGAGTCTGCTTCATAGAAAGGTGTGAACAAATTCTTACAGGAGAAGGTTTTGTTTTGTGCCTATTTTCCTGATTAACACAACAATTATTATGGAAAATATTCAAAGAAATAAAAACAGACAGAGCGGGATATGACTAAGAAAGAAAGGCTATGTGGGAAAAGAGAAAAAAAGATGTGAAAATTTAGAACATATGACATAAAGAACAGGAACATACTTGTATAGCTGTACTCATAAGTGAACCTGAAACAGGGATAGGGTTCGGTCATGTAAGTATATATCCCCTGTCTGGGATCTCAACATAGTAAAAATTCAAAGGCCGGGAATGTTTACGTTTAAGAAGTGGTCAGGTAAGTAACAACAGGAGATACTCTCAAACAAGGCTGAGGTAAAACAGAAAAGGGAGAACGCACTTTTTAAACAAATCCTAAAAACCAAGCAAAACAAAGTTCACGGATTAAAAAAAAAATCTCCAAGGTAACCTAAAGACCAAAAATAAACGGAGGTGGGGGTTCCTCAAAACAAGTAAAAATAGGGAGGGAACGACGAGGCTTAAGAAACAACGAAACAAAATGAGGTATGAGCAATCTAAAAACCAAGAAGAAGTCGTGAAAAGAAACGAAAGAAAATGGTGAAGAAAGACAGGCTATAACATAGTCATCTGGTGTGAGGGCCTCTGTCATCGCCCCGTCACGGCCCGCAGGGAAATCCGTGAGCACTCTTTTTTGAGGCGGTAGAGTAGAGCTCACGTGATAGGAGGTGAAAAGTTTGTGAGAGGGGGCGAACCTGGTCACACGTGGGATATCAGCTTGCTTTTTACAAGGGCGGTGCT
Organism: Oreohelix idahoensis; assembly: GCA_024509875.1. NCBI lineage: Eukaryota > Metazoa > Mollusca > Gastropoda > Stylommatophora > Oreohelicidae > Oreohelix > Oreohelix idahoensis. The sequence goes on along the minus strand of JAMPIV010005865.1, from coordinate 4,596 downwards.
GTCTAAGCCAAATGAAATCAGTTCGTGTTTTGCATTGTTGTGGTTTATGCATGGAGACAGACATGATGGGGCCGGAAACACTTTGAGCTGACGGCACGGGACGAGAAGACTTGGCTTACATTTCTTGAAGGGTTATGCTCCATGGGGAGCTAAAGGGTGATGATTGTCGTGGTTTAGTATTCTTGACGTAGGCACGGGGGCCGTTTGACATACTGTACTGAGCTCAGTTATCAGTATTACATGTCCATTAAGAATGTCGACTTCACGAGGGTTAAAACTACCTCGTAAATTATCAAAGGTACTTAAACGATAAATTGTAATGGTACATTTGGCATTCGCAGTATCAGTCAACTGTCACACATGTCTACCAGAGAACCCTGTTTATATACATATATATTGTCAGATAAGACAGTCATATTATCTAATCTATAGGCAAATAAGACAGTTATAGCATCAAATCTATTGCCAGATAAGGCAGTTAAAGCATCAAATATATTGCCAGATAAGGCAGTTATAGCATCAAATATATTGCCAGATAAGGCAGTCGTAGCATCAAATGCATTGCCAGATAAGGCAGTCATAGCATCAAATGCATTGCCAGATAAGGCAGTCATAGCATCAAATGTATTGCCAGATAAGGCAGTCATAGCATCAAATGCATTGCCAGATAAGGCAGTCATAGCATCAAATGCATTCCCAGATAAGGCAGTCATAGCATCAAATGTATTGCCAGATAGGACAGTCATAGCATCAAATCTATTGCCAGATAAGCCAGTTACGGCATCAAATCGCTTATCATATCAGGCAGTAACGATAGAATCAATCCAGGATTAGGCAGCTACGGTGTCAAATCCCTTATCAGATCAGGCAGTAACAATATAATCAATCTAGGATACGGCTCAACAGGCTACAGTGGACAAGTAACCAAATCACGTGCTGCTCTCTGTTAGGCTCAGGTCGTGGCGTAATGGAAGCACGTGCTCAGAAGAGCAGATGAGATTCCGTGATGTGTTGGTAGTTGTACTTTTAATACTTGCTTTTTTATTTGTTGTTACTGTACATATGCGATTGTTCTTGTTGTTATTGTTTGTGGTTCTTCTACTGTATCGTGTCTTGTGGTCATCCGTAATTCGGGACACTTATTGTCTCAGTTTTCTTCTTGTGTTTAACTTGAGGATACGGATAGAAGGATTGATAATGGTGTCATCTTCTTCAAAGCAGTCAGTGGCCATCACGCCTAGTGGCGTCATGTAGGGCAACAACAAATTGATTCTACTTTGCTCGGTCGGTGGCCATCCTTCGTACAGTGCCCCAACTCTGGTTCATTCTTTGCATCTCAGCCTCCACAGTCCTCCGCCAGGTTGTTTTTGGTCGGCCTCTCTTTCGTTTTCCTTCAGGGGTCTAAAGCATAGCTGTTCTTGTGATGGCATCGGGGTTTCTGAGGACATGGCCAATAATGGTGTCATGGTCGTTTTAAATTTCACGAGCTGCTGCTAAATATAGTTACAGGTTGTCGTGGAATATTCTAATCCACATATATAAATTATCAAGTAAATATGAAGCCTAACAAATAAAATTAATAAAAAGAAGAGCAATGGAAAAATAACAGTGCTGTTACAAGGAATGTACTCGAAATCCCCCTTGTTTTCTGCTTCGTCTGCAAATTGTAACGCTTTCACGTTGATAGTAAAGCTTACTGTATTATTACCCGCCTTCTTCAATGAAACGTGTGCTGTATTTCTTGGAAAAAACATTGAGAGGCCCTGCGTAATGACCTAAATTAATCCTAACATTAATTATACTGCGTTACCAAAACGAAAGACAGATGGACAAAAGGATAGCGGGAAGGGAGAGGCAGAAAGCCGAACACTAAACACGCTTCGCGCGATACACAAATGCTGCCATCACGCGTGTAAGACTACATGCACTAACTTTTTTTCTTTCAGACGGACAGTGATAAAATACATTACCCATCCCAGAGTTAGGTTTATAAATCATAAAAAACGCTTATTAGGAAAGATAACAATAGATGGGTTTACGGTTGAAAACATAACAGTACCCAGACAGCACATCTTCGAAACAGGAGGTAGAAAATACATATTTTGAACGCAGCCACGTAGCTCTTTTAAACTGGGATATTTGGGTTCCTTAGGGCTTGCTGACAAAGAATATGTAAAACGTTACGCAAATAGTCCAGGAATTAATAAATTATAACCAAAATAAAATAGTGGGGATGCCTGACAACACAAAATCATTTCTGCTCATAAAATTTTTTTATAACGTGTTTGAAAAAACCTTACGTTACATAAATAGCCTACCATGTAAACTCCAAATTGATTGGAGCGCAACAAATGAAAAACTAACCACGATTGGTCGGGCTATAAATACTATCTTTCGTTGTTAGGGGAGACGGGGAAAGGTAACATTTTTTCAAACACTTGTCGAAACGTGGCCTCATTGGCTAGACTCGCTGATATAATCACTTAGGAGCGTTAGTTCGAAACCACTTGTTTAAATAAGCTTGATAAAGCATCAGTGCGTTGAAGCCAGCTCATATTTTGCCAAATAAAAGCCTGGAACATAAGCAGATGGGAATTTGTGCCAGTAATTGTGCCAGAATTCATTGCTAATCAACGTATCTGTGTTTATTTCCATGAAATTGTGGTAAGCTTGAACCATTCAGTATCTTTTAATGAAAATTGAATGTAAATTGTTAATTTATGCCTGTATATATATATATATGTGTAGTTCAGTGGCAAACAGGAGATAAAGCCTATAATGCTCCAGCCTGAACAGAGGGTGTCGGAGGGAAGTAAAACGGCATGGAATGGCCAAATAGTACACTGACACCTGGATGATTGATTAGAAAGAAATAATGCTGGAAGTGCAGAGGCGTGGTAACCATTAAGGAGGTAAATACTGGTATAAAGTATTTCAGATGAAGCTGACAGTTGGCCTAACGCTCTGAACTCAATGTTTGTGTTGTATTGTGATCAGTGTAAAAGAGAGTATAAGTTAGTTATGAAGTAGAAGGTACATCCTTCTTGATTTCAGGGACCGTGGTCTTGATGGTACTGAGCAGCACCTGGTCAGAGCTTTGCTGAATCCAGAGTCGGACAGCATACTCCTTGGTCTTTTTAGCTATCAGTGAGGTGTCTCCAGAGCCCAAGGGAGAATTCGAGCAGAGGAGTCCCTTCCTGCCGCCATCACGCAAGATAAGCGGATTTGGCCAGCTGAGCTCAACATTATGTCCCCTCATCTTGAAATAACTTTGTAAAAATAACATTCAGAGGGGAATTTAATTGTCTTAATATCTGGAACTGAGAACATCTCCAATACTAGTCCCAAAAGACAAACTATTGAAGTCATGATAACAAATACCAACAGAGCTTGAACAAAACAAAACCAGTATTACCTCATATTACCACTACACAACTGACACACATAGGATATTTTTAATAATATATGTCACTACATTATTCATATTGATAAAGTCTGTACATATACCTGTAATTAAAATTGAGTGTGATTCCTGGTTCCTTTGTATTTGAATCAGGACACATATACCTTTATGGCAAAAATGAATACATATTGTTATTTGAACAGTTATCAGTGACTCCTTAAGATATTCTCATAGAGTGTTATATGTATGTGAGTGTCACAGTGTTGTCAAGAGTAGTGGATTAAATTAAATTGTTTATCTGTCTGTTGTTGTGACTTACACTTCATCATACACATACCCTAGACATATAACGTAGTCATCACACTATTCCAGAATAATTCTGACTGAGATATATAGATATGTGGTAGCAAGTAAGGTTATCTATAATACACTACTCTTAATAGATATAGATACCTTCACAGCTGATCTCAGTCAGTACCCTAAGTCCCCTATAAATATTTATAACATCCCACTTCACCACATATATTGGGGTCTCGCTCTTGGGATTTTGAATCTTTCCCTATTAAAAATATTGGGGGTAATTCACTTCAGGGAATATAAGAATTAAAAGGTATCCTTGGGTGGAATTAAATAAGGTTGAGCTCACGGTGCCTGTGTTGTCCATTAGAGATTAAATTGTTGGTTAGACATTGTAGAAATTTACCTGATAGACAATGGCGGACCTGGCCAAATTTCGATCTGCTGCGGTTCAGACTGCAAAAGAGTTAGGATTAGATGGGCAAGTTATGGTTGCCTATGTCACGACGGAATGTGACAAATTTATTGAACGCGAAGAAAGAAGGTTTGAAGCCGAAAGAAAGTTAGAGGCTGAAAAAGAAATTAAGAGGTTGCAGATTGAGGCTGAGGCTGAGGCTAAGAAATTGGAAGCAGAAAGAGAAGACAAAAGATTAGCTGCAGAAAGAGAAGAGAAGAAATTAGCTGCAGACAGGGAAGAGAAGAAATTAGCTGCAGAAAGAGAAGAGAAGAAATTAGCTGCAGAAAGAGAAGAGAAGAAATTAGCTGCAGAAAGAGAAGAAAGAAAATTAGCTGCAGAAAGGGAAGCAGAAGATAAAAGATTACAAAGGGAACATGAGTTACGACTAAGGGAGTTTGAGATTCAAGGCCATGCTCCTGAAAATGGTGCCAGTCCCTTT
>JAMPIV010005864.1:0-136287 GCA_024509875.1 Oreohelix idahoensis | reverse complement strand
TTCACCCCATATTGTGGATTGGGTGTGATGCGGAATGGGGGGGAGGTTTTGAGAGCAGCAGCACGACTTAAACACAATCTTTTTTACTTTACACGCAACTTCTATACCGTGAATTATTCACTATGCAATATATGAATAGAAATAGCCAAATTAGATCGTCTAACAATGAAATATAGATGCCAATTATTTCTACTATAATGCTCCATTATCAACTTATAACAAAAAATAAATATAAAAAATGTCTGTATTAACATATAACTTATCACTATCATTATGCCATCCGAGATAGATTTCCCGAGGGATGATATTCCGTGTTCCAGCGGGAGGGGACGGGATATGACCATAACTATCTGTCCAATCATGACGCATAACCCAGTGCTACTTTCTCACTAGTTCATCCCATCAGTGTTTCATAACTTGACAGGGGGGGAGCGTGGGGCGCGGTGCAGGTTGGGTCGCACTTTCCAGGCGGAGCTCAGTGCTATACCATCACCCCAGCAGATTTACAACTTCAATTCTGTTTCACCAGCCGTACCCACAACTACACGCACCGGCGCCCGTAAAATCTACTGTGTCCCGAAAACACCGGCCCCTGGACCCAGATCGCAATCCCCTTTATGTCACTCTTTCCGGATGGCATTCTGCATCCAGAAATAGACACCACAATAACAGCTCCGACACGGGCATAGATCACCTCGATCCTCCACAGCCGTGGGAGACCCAACGAGGAAGGGGCAAAGAACTGGATCGCAAGCCCTCGCCCTCGAGCAACAGCGCTACGAGACGCATGGCCATACGTGCAGCAGAAGAGAGAAAACGTTAATTGTGCACTAACCCCTCAATATATTAAAAATGTTGGTTGATCAGCACCCTGATATTGTAAAACTCACTACGACAACCAACAGTCCATGACACCTGATTCTGACCCCTCTCCAGCAAATGTTGCTCAGCCAAAACAAATTTCTGCAACACCATTGAGTCTGAGTATCTGCCAAATATAAATCGGGAGAAACTAAGGGGCATCTCCTTTTATACATCTAAAATAGCCCCAACTAGCCCCCTTGGCAACCACATCACCCTCAAAACACTTACCACAAAACCCACCCAACGTTTACACTCCTACATAGTAACTCAACATTAAAAAACATATACCCCAAGTGACAACCCATTCATTCACTCAACCCCCAATCAATGGCATACATTAGTATTTGGAACCCGGATCTTACCCAAGAGACAATTTGCCGGACTCTCATTCATAAACTATCAACCAAATATAATTAAACATACATAAATATTACCTCCACAATTACCACTATGCGGTACTTCACCCCCCATTAATAGACAGTACCCACCTCAAATGCGATTCAACGCTAATGCACATGATTTCATTGCAAACCAGTACATCACACCCAAAAATAATCATCTAAAGGAAAACTTTTCAGGAGCTATTATCATAAGTTACCCCGTATCATTCATTGTAACAAAAAACCAAAACTCCCATAAAAAGAACAGTACATCCGGTTGGCACACGACGTATTACCTTTACGACACACTACACCTAGCATATAACAAATCATTCAACATAACTCTTCTGACCCAGGTCAATTCCACGACACTCCCCCGGCGACGGGCCACTTAATCCACCTACATCAACCCGAATTCTACCTCCACTTCCCACCCTACCACAAGGGCCCGGGAGTTCCGGGTAACCATTAGAATCAATCATCCCTATACAATTCCCTTTAGTCTCCCTTACTAAATAATAATATACCCCATTAGACCTGAACATCCAGCCACCAAATAAAGCAAACAGCGGGATCAAATGGTCCGCGACGCGCAAACCCACACATCCCCCCTCCCCGTTGGTAAAGGCCAAAATCATCCCCCACACCTATGCCAACTCTTTTAGCAATAATCCTCAATTAATAGACCCAATAGACAGCGATATTCCGGCTATAACACGCCAAAATTCTCGTCGCATACCCGCACCACACCACTGAATTTAACGAAGCCTTGAATACAATCCTCAGGCATTCAACATTACCACCCCGCGATACGTATCCTCCTACCGACAATAAGCTTTGAGCACTACCAGTCCAATAGTTGACCTTAATCTTGTTACAATGTACTATATTACAGTACACCGACTTCAAAGCCCTACAAAATACCCTAATTACCCAGATCAATCAACTTTCCAGCGAATATAACAAAACCATTTCCAACTCGCATCCCTAGAATCAATACAAACCCAACCGGGGGGGGCAACAACGAAGCCACTACTTTCACACTAAATATAGATCATAATATGATATCTTAGTCCCACAACTACTCTCACCAATATATGGCATCAATCGCGTCCCCCCACACCATCTAAACAATATTCCCATTAACTCAATATAAAAATATCACCCCCCCAAATCAACCTAACGCCATTATCTCTTCACAATACCCTTAACTCACTCCAGCCCATACAAATATAAAAACCCAATACCCAAAACGCTTTTTCCCCCATACAACCTCGAAAGTATACCCAACTGCTACTGTCTCCTCCACATACTTTAAATGTTTCCCTTCACAATCACCCCGCTAAACCCCAACCCACTTCCCCTCTAAGCGATTTAACAACCACCCATAACCCTCCCCCCCGCTTCCTCCACGCTCATTACAACTGACATTCCCAAAACCACTGCTTGACCATTTCATTAGACCAGCCTAAAACCACACCTATTCTCAACACCGTGCACATAACCCCAACCTTGAAACCCCCCACCCAAACCTTCGTCAACCCCCCACCCGTCAACCCCGCACGTACACCCTAGCAAGCAACCAATTACCACCGGCCATCAGAACTACCAACGCGTACCGACACCAAACCCAAGCACACCACCCCATGACCCACAGCGCACTTTGTACCACCCCCCATTTCCCCACCCAATACTCAACTTCATCGTCCATCCTAACAAACCCACCACGGCCATTCAATCACCCAACACACTGCCAACACCCTACTCAATCCTCACGAACTATCCACCCGCCCAACAACCCACTTTCACAATCACCAACACAGCACTACCCGACCACACCCACACCGTGTCACACTGATTTCTCTCACACTCCCTCCAACCCCAACCCCCCAAATCCCACAACTCCACAATTGTCCCACTGTCGATCCCACCACCAACATTAGTATACGTCCTTAGTCACAGCCTAAGTACCAATCGTCAATGCCATGCCATACCACCGAAACATACACGTGAATAACCGGAACACCTTATATGAGGATTTGGCATAAGAGTTTGTTTAAGGCTATTCTGTGTTAAAGTCTGTCATACGTATCGTGATAAGAGATAGAGTTACCATGGGCTTACCTTATTACGCTACGTGGCAATCAACCCGCTTATGTATGGCCGTTTGTGATTTTTTAGGGCCGGAGATCTGTAATTTATATAGACTTACGTGACTCCCTTGGCTGAGCTTACAGACCACTGTACGGTGACAATACCATTCTACCAAACATCCCCCCACAAGGTGCGACATCTACCTATACGGATGTGGGTCATCAGGTATCTGAGCTTATACAACTTTCTACATCCCTATCTCGTCCACACCAACTTAATCATTTGGCATCCACTGAATCACTCGTCCCCCCCCATTTAGGTATGCAATAAAAACCAGTGCAAAAAATCGTGTACGGGGTATCTTGACCTGGTAATTAACATTATCAATAATTGCGGTACCATCACACCATATCTTTATTCCCCCATAACCCACATTCGTGAGCCTGTATACTGGAACTGGAGTCGGGGAACCATGATTGGCATGGTGGGGGACGGGGTATATACATCTAGCTGACATAGGTAAAGTCAACACACGGTAGGGCATCTTTCCACCAATGATAAACACACAACCCCTGCTCATCCCCCCTCCCGTCGCACGCCATGCCATAAGCTATGCTACATGGTATTCAATCCTAACAAGTAAATCGCTACACCACAAACTTCCCTACTTCACTGGCAATCACATAGGCCAAATACAACCACCCCAAATATAACGGTTATCGAATAACTGTGGCGGATCACTTTATAATGTCCACTGGCTCTGGAAACACTCAACCCAATAGACAAAAGAATTCCAATTTCCTGTCCAGCTCATTAGGTAGCCATCACCCACATGGGCATTTAAACTGTAATGCCATTTTCACACCCCACATCCCAACTCCCCCCCCGCCTCCAATACCATCCACAACATTCAACCATAACATGGGGCAAAAACACAAATAAAAAATCCAAACTCCAACACATGGTAACCCATGTTTGTCCATGGTAATCTGAGAGATCACGCTAATGGACCAAAACCCATGATATCTCCACCCAGAACTGGGAATGGAACCCCAGGTGATACTCATCCCCCTAATCACTTAATCAAGAAAGGCACGCCAAAAGACTATAAATAATCGTACAGTGAATGGACTCACTCCTCCTGGTGCTACTCCCCTCTGTTCATACAACTATTCCAGGGTACCCCCCACAAAACATAAAACCCCACCCCCCCCCACCACCCCCTGGGGCAATCGGATTTCGTGTACAGTCATAAAAACCACATTCTTAAGACTATGGTCGCCCAGTGACCAGGAATATATCACGCACCTGTTACCTTTCCTGATCGTCTATTGAAGGACCAACAAAACAAACTTATCAATAAAAATGACAAATCATAATACCACGTTATCTCATCTGCTCCATAAACACCCATTAATATAACACTATAAATTACGTGACACCAACTAACGGTCAGATGTGTCACTTACATCATTATAACATCACTCGCCAAATCTATCCAATTCTAAATCAATCAAATTATAAATGTCCTAGTCAATCCACTAATCCCCATGCGTACTACTAAGATCTGTTTCCTCTTCAATCGTTATCTCTCTAACTAGTATTCTATTGTCAATTTCATAGCACCAAAAATTACATAAACGCCTTACATATCTCCATTCTAAATTAAAAACTCTTCCGGAGCAAACCTTAACATTACTACCAAAAAAATCTAGGTCCAACCGTATCCGTGCTTCAAAAAAATTACGCCATATTATACCCCATGCTAATCGTTTCGGCGGGGGAGGAACAACTAAACAGGGGAAACCGGGGGGAGAGGGAGAAAGGTCGAAAAAAGGAGAAGAGGAAAGACCCTAAACACCAATCATACGGGAGAAGAGGAGAACAGGGGTGGAAAAAAGGGACATAGAAGAAACCAACGGGAAAAAGGGGAAAACGAAAAACGCAAAATTTCGGGGGGGTAACGAGAAAAAAGAGGGCGGAAAACCAGAAAAAAGTCAGACTCTACAAAAGCAAAATGAGCAGCTCTCTGAATGTCTAACATTCACAACAAAGGGGGGAACGAATAACTGAACCAAGGAGGGAAACATGGGTAACGCAAAACAACATATTCTCCTCCTACAACCCCCCAACATGAACGCCCTCACAGCCTCACATACTGTAATCAGTCGGAATGAAGCTGAGGGAACACAATTAATAGGGACAACGAAAAGAGAGGAAATTTGAATGATGTCGTCAAATACTTATTTAAATCAAACATTCGAAGAGGGGGAGAAAGGGGGGGCTACAGATAGACGGCGCATTCCTAATAGCATAGATCGGGTACAAGATGAGTCTCTGGATAGGATAAAAGCAAGGGATAAAGGAGCGGGGGGGTATTTAATGATTTTATACAGAAAGACAATTATATTACTATTTACATACCAAGTCGAGATTCTAAAGGTAATCTATTATACTAGGATAATGAAATAAACGATTTATTGCGGGACAATATTAGGCTCGGGGGTGTTCACGGTGTCCTATATTGATACAATAAACAGGGTATCCATGTAAACCCACCCAAAATGGTCGACAACAAACAACAAATTACCTCCAGACCCATAACATGATGTTAAATCACATACCAAGGTAAAAATAAATCCAAAAAAAACCTAACCAACAATAGGGGGGACCCTCAGACAACTCCAAAAAAAAAAGGACCTAAGTTGCAACAAAATGTATAAACCATAACCCCTCTATTATAAAACGGAGGGGCATCCTAATCAACTATACTAATTACATAACTAATAAGCATCCTTTTATCATAGACAATCACATGGTTCCCCTAGAGTATCAACGTACTAATGAAGTATAACCGCATGCTTTCCATCTTAATCGATAATATTACTTATGATCATTCCTCCATGCTCTAATCTACAAGTTACAACAAACATGACTCACATAAAATTATATTAAAAGGAGCCCAACCGTTTACATAGTCTAAACCCTAAGTCTACCGTAAACACCTAATTATCCAAAATAACAGGACACAATGTGAATCACTCTAAAATCCTCATATCAAGGTTACTATAGTCAGACCTTACACCATTCACTAACCCCCAGGCTTAGTCTCTACCCCGTCTGGGTGATAATTAATTTCAACTTCCAATAATAAATCCACTTCCAACTAAATTCACATAAACTACCGACGCGTCAAACACGATCCCTCCACACCCTAAATCTTCACTAATCTTTAAAACCTATCAACTACTCTATATCCCCTATTTAACCTCCGCCCTTTTTCCAAACATACATTTCCTCAAACCAATAATCTACCAATCTTGTATTTCCCAACACACCCCTCTCTTCTTAACAAATCACAATATTTTCAATATACCTAGTTCGCTTAACACTTTAATCAACCTCAGGCACACCCATAATCACTATACCATACTTCCTAAAAAACAACAAACACCATTCCCACCCAAAAACTTTATGGTCCCGCGACGCTTATATACATACTACCAATCATACTTTCTCGCACAAAAATAACCACGCGGACAAAGCGTGACAAAAGCACCAAAAATGGGTCTTAGTCTATCCCACCACCATACCTTTTTTTTTTTCTGATTCTTGCTTGGTTCTATTTACACAAAAATACCGTAAACAGATTCTCCTCGAGACTCACCGGAGGTAGAACCAACGCTGAATGGTGAAAACTCGAGTATGGTACCCATACACAGAGACATTAAGAGCTACATACTAAAGAGGAAGGGCTGGAGATCCGCAGAAAACAGGACGATACTGAGGAGAAAAGAATGTGAGAGAAGAGTTATGTGCCGGGTCCAGTTCTGTTTTTCAGTCACGTGGCCCCCCACATCGGTTGCTCTATGAGCTCTGCAAAAGTACAAGAAATCCGTAAGATCGACTGTAGTCCTGTTGTTGTCCTTTAAACAACCGAATCCTAACGGGCCAATTTACTTTATTGCACGACATAAGTCAACCCAGGCCATGCGTTCTTTATGAACATTTAACAACCTGTTACTGCGTAGTTTCTCAAAAGCATATATCCGGCCCCCACTACTCGCTCACAAACGCAAAATCTTCATAACTAAGACTAGTTAAAAAAAAAAAAATAACTCTTTGTAACCGCGACAAGTCAATCAACCCCAGCCTCCCCTGCAGTCGCCCACCCATCGAGTGTTGTGCACACTAATTCAATTAGAAGTGTTGCTTGTCCTACTGCTTTCATTCCTATGTCTGAATGATTCGTTAGCTACGTATATAAGCCGGGTACCTACGATGAAAACCAATTCTGTTCATTGCAAATACATCTCATGTCCAGTGCTCATTGTAACTTTGATCTCCCGTTCATTTCCTAGGCCTTGTTTTTTACTTGGTTATCTTTGTATTCTATTATTATGTAGATGTACTTTTTTCTTTTTTTTTTTTCGTGCGTGTTTGTGACTCTGAGACTACAGGACCCTGTTACCAACATTACGTGTGCTTTGGTATAGACACTATCAGGTGAAGTGCACCTGCATCTACAGACGGCCTGACCAACAATAGGTCACCTGCCTCCCTAAGTAAATACTCTATGTAATGGCAAGCATGACCATTGTCCCCAATCCACATACCAGGCGGCAACCCGTCTCACATGCAAGGGGACCACCCAGAGCAGCAATGGGAACCCGGGAAAGGAGAGGGCCCGCAACAGGACGAAGGAGGGGGACACCCCAATCATTCCGGAATCGACAACAAGATGGAGTCGTGCTGTGGATATTTGACTTGGCTGTCGAATGTGGGATAATATATGGAAAAGAGTTTGTGACGCGCGGTTATACGTACCACACATACACACAAAAGGATTCAACGAAGGGACTACACATATTTGGACTATTGTGTTAGGTCATCAAAGATTTTGCCCGTGGCCTACATCTTCGTTGGGACGTCGTCATATGATAAAGTTTTATATATAAAAAGGGCGGGGCACCTTTTCTGCGCTTCGGGCAGGACCAAGCGGCCAAGGGGCTTTTTCTTATTAATAATATTACATCGTTCCGGCAATAAGGAGGTTTTCCCATTTCCACAGAAAAATGAAAGTATCAACCCCCTGTTATGAGACTCCGCCAACATGATTGGACCCAGAATACGAAGATATTGTTGTCCAAAGTTTAGGGCCGCGTCGGGTTGGTGGGTTCTGACTTATCCGGACATGGCTCGTGCGTTTAGCGATCACTCGGACACACGAAGTTGCGTACCGTCAATACATGCCGCCGAAAAGGAAGGAAAGCATTCAACGTTCACTATGTACAGCCTCGTAAATTTAGAGAAACCAAATTCTATAAATCCCCAATCACCATCACTCTCTTAATTACAATGAGCTTTAGAAGTACAGGGATGATATCATAGGTTATATTTGTCAATATTTACATGTAGCGAAAATGGCATGAATCTTGACGATGAAATGCTCACGATTATTCACACTATCAAGTACTTTTAGGAAGGTGGGATGGTTTAGCTTAGAAAAAAGAAAAGTTGTTGTTCTTTATATTCGGGGATACTGAACTTTTTTGGATGAAAACTTAGACAAATGGATATGGTTTATTCGGTGTGATCTGGAGCTCAACCAAGGAAACATTACCCCATTTGTCCTGATGGTGTACTGGAGCCAAAATCACACCCCAAAAACAACCGGGATTTAAAGACACTAATACCAGAGAGCATTATTCTTGAAAAAAACAATGAAGGGAAAAAGAAGTCATTGGCCTCAACTACTTTACGTTGATATTTTCGGAGATTAATTAAGATATATTGAAATATCGGGAAACACAGGGAGTGTTTGTATTCCAGGTGTGTGGCCAAGCTTTCGTTTCAATTAAACACGCACAGTACGGCTCTCCTAATTACCTATTTGTTATTACAGACAAACCTATCCGTTTAGAGATCTTAGAAACTGAAAAGGTAGTCAGCCCTCCCATCATTACCTCTTCATATTTTATTAATGGCCAAATGCTTTTTTTCGATAATACAACAACCGAACTTTATACAGCATAGACACTTCAGTAGAAAAAAGGTAATCATGCCGACTCGATACTCAATAGACCGCGACCACAAAAAAAATATTTAGATATTCCTGCATAAAAAAAAGAACCGGATACATGCCGCTAACATTATGTACCTATTACGAACATTTGAAGAGATTTGAGTAGGAAACACTGGGGAAAAGGAACGATGAATCACATTTGATTTTAGAAGCTAAAATTGAATGTTTTTTCAGGTAAGGTATTGTACTTTGTACCGAGGATAAGGAGGTCGCCGAGGATGGAACAGACTAGTTTTAAAGTTTAAACGTGAAATGCTCAAGATAGCGCCTTCCAGGTGTCTTGTTACGTGCATCAGTCTCGTATGATATAACTTAACAATTCATAATACTTTGTACTGTCTTGTTCATCGTTCCGCAAATTATTTTGTATATACAAAATAGAACTTTTTAGTGCTTAGGAAAGCAACCCGGAGTCTAGTTATTGAAGTTTTTATCTACAGTGTACTGTAATCCCTTGAATGGGACCATGTACGTCACCATAAGGGCCTAACTTTACAGACTCGACTCGTATACTCCGCGGCGATGGATCCAGTTTTACTTGACGATTTCATTATTCTTATTTGGCTCCTGTTTGGGTAAGAAATAGTAAGATATATTGGTTATTGAACCATCACACGCTCTTCAGAATATATACAATGGCCTGAATAAAATTTATGTGTATATGTTTGTACACATGCCGGCCATTAGGGGTACGAGAAGTCTTTGTCTCATTACTCGCCCCTGTATATCTTTGATCAATCTAAGTCGAAACCTATCTGGTACACCCCTCATGTTGTCCGACTAGGAGAAGGTCTAAAGGGTCCTCGTTCGGCGGAAATGTGTAGGCTAAAGAGTGTGGTGTGATTTTGCTTCGTCCTGATGGGGACTGTTTTTTCTATGTCGGCTTGCTCGCGGGAAAAAAAGTGATTCAGTGTTTGTGGGGAAAGTGATTAGTCGTCTGCGACCTATCGTGTAGGCTTTACCCAGTGTTTATTTTCGTAATTGCCAAGGGATAATGGTCCCACGAATGAGTTCAACATCAAGTATTTTGTGTCGTTAGGATATATGTCTCGCCTAGAGGGAAAGTATAGATAATAGTAGAAGACTCTCTTATCGAACTTTCGATTGCTACGATAGCTCGCACCATGTGTTTGATGGAAGGTTTAGTTAAGGCGATGGCAGAACAGCGTGTTTAACAGATTGCTACTATGGCTATAGAGAAGATACCAGTCAGATATCAGTTGACTTTTCGATGACAGACTCCAAAGGACTAAACCGAAACGCACTTCCCATGAACGTCATAATACGGACAGACCATCGGTATCAATAGTAGAATATGTTTAGACTATGCTTGATTTTGGAGCACTTGCATATTTGTTCTTGATCCAACAAGACATTATACTCAAGATTGCCTAACATTGGAAGTCAGTTGTTTCATGAATTGAATCAACAAAGTGACGTAGAACTTATTTGGTCATGTGTGGCATGATTAGATTTCTGTTATACTCAAGAATTCATCTTTTTATCTGTTTTACGCTCCAAACCGTGTACTCTGCGAGTTCAGCTTCCACGGAGATGACAAGCCATCTTGTATTCACATATTCAAGGGTAAGAGCAGGGCAGAGAAGGATGCCCCGTTCTATTATCGCTCACTTTGATTGATGTCCAGAGATCACTGCTACATCAATCTGATGAAAACCCACTCTGTCATTGACGCGGGTTCTAATATTATGATTACTATAATGTCGGAAAATATTATGTGCACCCTGCAACGCCATTTTAGGTTGAAGAAAGAGTCAGCGCTGTCAGCTCAGGCATCTCGTGGCTCGATTAGGTTCTAGAGATTATAGCTCAGTTCATGAACTATGTTATGTTATAGATTCGTTTATATAAGCTTGACGTGCTCGTACAGTGGAACGTCTGTTTTATATATATATATCTTATTGAAGGCACAATAACTGAAGTGCTTGGCTACTGACAGTCCATTAATACAATTATTATTCTACATGGTAGTCGCCCATGTATTCCATTGCGCAAAGACCATTTATCACCCACAGGTACTCATGATGTATTATGCCAACCTTGTGATTTCGTCATCTATCCCGATGCTCTGTCGAGTTGTAGTACGTCCCAAATGTACATAGCTGTAGGACAAAAAAGTAACCACAAATGTCGTTGCGGTCTGTTTTCGTCTGGATGACTTTCAGCCATACCTGATGTGTGTAAGGAAAAAGAAACAATTTGTCAACAAAACTCACGAATACTATCAGTTATGATCACATTGCGAATTATAATAATCTCTCACGTTCCATGTCTTAACACACCATGACGCCTAGGTCTAGAGATTGGAACCATTCCCATACATCTAAGTGGAGCACGAGTTACAACACCATAGAGATCATTATCAAACATGGATGATGATATTGTCTGATTACGCTCTCCACTTTATACTAATATACATTTTGGTGGGATAACTACGTACTAAATGGAATACAATCAGAGGACTTTATCTAACTCGTTGCTGGACCAGCTTTCTGGGTTTTTGACCCTCGACAGGATGTTACCAGAAGTCAACAGGACTACCAGATTCCAGCACCGTTTCCTGTGGCTGATGCGATCTACACCTTGCAGTTAGTTGGTCTTGATTTTCTTTGTCATTACACCTTCGTCTCACGGGTAAAGGGGTCTGTCAAGTGAATTGCTAGTATGTAGGTCAAGCGTTTGTTGTACATTTTTACATCTAGGGACATTTACAGTGTTCCCACAAGAACAGTTTTGGATCAATTTTCTGTGTCAATATTATACCGGGAAGGAACCAGTTATTTGTGGAACTAAAGAGAGTCCCTATTTTATACGGTTCACTCGATGGATCTGTCTTGTGGTTCTGCTATATACTGTGTGAATACTCGCTTACATGATTGAACGGCTCAGAATGATGGTTAATGTGAATTATACCAGTTGGCTTGTTTGTTTTGTTTTCATAAGGAATAGAACATCTTTGCCATGGTACATGCTGAAAGAGTTTAGCTCGAGCATTATTTTGCAAACACACCATACTATCTTATACACATAATTCCCACACACCTTTGTATATTTTATGTTTACATTGATATTTGTTTTGTATAGCTATGTTAGTTCCAATATGTCTGCGGCGTTGTGTTTAAGGTTGGGCGGTTTTTGTCCTACTCCAGACAAGATATATCCCACGTTGACTAGAGGGCTACCAGTTCATGGGAGCCACATTTTATCTTATAGGTGCAATTTTCTTGATTGAAAATTTGCTGCGACAACTGTTGCTTTTGTGTTAGCTGTGAAGTCTGTAATTATTGTTATTTTTGTAATATTTCTTTGTTCTTTAGTTTTGTTTTGATTTGTTTGTAATTTGTTGGGTCTCAACCATTTTTCTATTTTTCAGTTTTCTATAATCACCAAATTTATATTCCCACCCTATATTGTGACGTCATTTGTGTTGTTATTCTTTGCAGATTCAGTGATTATTTTCATTGATTTCCCTTTTGTGATTTATTTTGATTTCCTGCAAAAAACGTTCTCGTGTATTGTTCAGTCCTTATTTGTAACTGTATTGATATATCTGTTGGTTGACATATGTTTATTTATATAGCGTATATTTCTCATAAGGGGTACACAACTGATTATTTATGTAGCTGCTAGGCTAAGGATTGATGGTACGTATAATAACAGATTTGAGCATCCTATTTATTTATTAGGCTGCTATACAAGACCGTGGACCTACAGTACGGTGATCCCTCCAGAGTTTATGTGGTAGATGATTTGTAGGCAGAGATGTATACTTGTTGATTAATCAAGTCAGTAATAAAATTACTTGTTGTTCCGGGTTATGTATTGTAATTTGGGTTTCAAGGGTGTAAATTTTTAGTCATTATTGTCTAGGACATCATGGTCTACATTAGAATATTTCAATTTACTACAAGGGAAAAGCCCTTCGATAAGACTGGACTTGCATACTCTCAACAATTCAGTGGAATGGCAGTTACATCAATATTGACAAGTCCTGGGTGATTACAATGCTAGATTTGACCAATATGAACGATGATGCAATGTAGCGGAGAACAAAGTATGGAGCTTTCATAATAGAAAGAACAAGGATGAAGCCTGCTGCATGAGAGAAAAGAAATAGGGCCGCTGATGGTTCTGTAGAGAGAAATAGATTTAGAGCACAACGAGAAGCTCTGAGGCTGCTCTGCATGAACAAACAAGAAATTCCGCAGTATGCAGGTGCGGAGGAAAGGCCGAAATTGGGAAGGCTGAACAAAAAAAAAGAATGATAAATTTTTTATTAGACAAGAGAAAGCTGTCAGCTGAACAAAAAAGATTAGCACAGGGAAAGCTGAACAAGAAGTAGCTATGTTTAGTATGTCCGTCTGAAGAGAGAATAAGAGAAGAAGTTCACTATATAATCTTGTTTGACTAGAGGAACACGCATGAATGATATGTGAGATAGTTAAGTATGTAGAGAACTGTTGATCAAAGTGTGTATGGAGTAAGTGTATTATACGCAGTAGGCAATCCCCTAGTCTAATCCGCTTAGTTCATGGGTGATATTCTAGGTCTTTTTCCTTTCGAAACTACGTTCTATATCAGGTCCAGTGGACGATATTTACCATTCTGGCCGGATAGATTTGAACGTTTCTTGTAGGTAACACATTAATGTGGATAAAATCTCCAATACGCTATAATCCAATTAGCAGAAAACTTGATAAGTGTGGAATCTGCTATGAGTAGGGTTATGTGCCTGTTTACGGAGAAAAGCAGATCAAAGGATACATTATTGATGTCATTAGTGGCGAGCTTAGATAAAAAGAAATATCAGCTTAACGTGAGGAAAGGCTATCGCCTTGTTTATTTAAGACGATGGTGCGCTGAGGGCAAGCGTGGTAGAATTCTACAGAATTATCACTGCAAAGGACAACGATCTCACAGTTTGATCGTTGGATTGAGCTTTCCAAAAAACAGAAAAATCGTTCATGATAGGGACCTTAAGGTCTTTGTTTGCTCAGAGGATAAGATTATTGTCGCATTGCTGTTAACTCAAAACCCTATTCCTTGAATTTAATTTACCTCTATGGTGAGTAAAACCCTCAAATCTCTTGGTATAAGAAGAGATAATGGATTAAAGAATATGTTGGGGGTTTCCAAGTATGATCACCTGCAGCGCACCTAATCAGACGTTGGACTTTTGGCTAAGTACCACTAAGATTTAAGGAGAGTATGCTCAAGTTTGCTTACAGAAAAAACACCTTATACCCAATCCCAATTATTCACAACAAGAATTTCAGGGACCTCACACAACTGATATTGGATTTGACTATGAATCATAAAGGCTAACCATAAATAGTTATCTCAAAACCAAGGTTAACCACAATCATTTCAGGGTTCTTCTTCAAATATGAACATGGTGACGAAGCTGTTAGCTCTCGACACAGGGAGGTGGTGTTCTATAATTTTAGGAATTCTCCGTACAGGACAGTTAATTATAGAAAAAAACTATGCAGGATTGGTGTATATCCAGTCTTGGACGTCAACATCAAGATTCATAATTTACAGAGTTAGCTCATTATAATGAATATGATAATGGTAACCAAGAGAGCCAACTATGACTCAAACCAAAATAGGGGTTACAATAGAGGTAACAATAACTACAGAGGTGATAATAACCGAGGTAGATCTCAATACAAAAGACATAAACCACATTTTCAGCCAAACTCTGCACAACAAGAGTCCCATGAAGCCTATAAACAGAGTAAAGATAATAATGATGCTAGTAATATGGCATGTGCCGCTTTTGATTTTGGGAGAGCATCTCAGTGCCCCCAATGCAAAACGTTATTTGAGCCAACCACAGTGTTCTAACTTTAAGCTGTGTGGCCATACCTCTTCCTGCTCTTCCGCGGCATCAGTCGCGCTGATGGTAAGAGGTTCTCTTGTTCTTACATAAGGGTTTAGTGAATATACTACTCACATGGTCTCGACAGTGCTATTTGGATTATCTGGATGCACCACAAAATTGGTGATAGGCAGTTGTCAACTCGCTGTCTCCTCACATCCCATAGAGGATAGACTAGGTACAATTCGCCTCCCTAACAATTGTGTGTGTACCCTGTGTGTGTGTGTGTGATATATTACTATGACAGAGATAGATCGCATGTTGTGGAGATTGTACTTCGATTGTCTTTTACACGCGCTCGATGTAGGCTATTGTCTTCCTTCAGATATAAGCATCGATACACAGCATTACGCGTGCTCACTCATCCCCGCCCCCCTCCGGGTAATTGTCACGCATGCTTCCATGGAGTCTAAAGAGATGCACTCGCGCAACCGAAAGATAGTGTTTCCGGTGGGAAATAGAGATAAATATAGAGATAGATCGCGCACGCTCTCACGCGAGAGAGTCCACTAGCTCGCACGCGCTATAATAGTTGCCTCCTCTGAATCATGATCAATGTCACGCTCGCTAATGTCGGCACAGATAATGGGGTCGTGAACATAAGATGGCAGTGAACTCAGAACGATCATCCTATTCCTCTGGTTAAGTATTTCTCGTGCGTGTCGTTTAGTATACAAACGAGTCGAGACTCGATGGATACTCCCTCACTCTCTGAAGAAAGTACGCATATAGATCTATGTATTAAATGTCTAGTAGGCCTAGGTGAGGAACGTTTCGCTATCGTTTGAAAGAGAGACGTAATTGAAGTATATAAGGAATCGTGGGCTGTGTACTCTCATTCAGCTAGTGAACTGCTCGCAGAGCTCTTGTACGTATGTTCAAGACTCCATTACTGTTGTCTATAAGTGTCTTCGTCAAATCACTGAATTGTCCGTGAAGAATTTGAGAGTGTAAGAAATTGTGTCAGAATTTTCTTGCAGCAGCGCTACGAATCTGCCTCACGAGGGTGTGGTGACCAGTGAGGTAAAACCACGCGCGCTTCGACCGTACTAGTCAAGAGTACCTTTGCGGTACGCGTATTGCTATAGGTAGGCTGAGATAAGACAAGGGACATGATGACGCGCTAAGTAGATATTTGTCGCATCTATTGCTTAAAGTGTGTCATGGTATGGAAACCAAAGGTCCACGGCATGACGTGGACGAGCTGCGCTGTCCTCATGGTTCTCTAGAGCGAAGAGGGAAGAGACACGTGCCTATTCGTGGCACGAATTTCGACTGATAATGTGTCTCCTATAGCACAGATAGTATGGTCTCGCGTCATTTTGAAGATGCAAGTGTGTGCTACGAGGTGACATCTGCTCTTATCGCTCTGTACGGTGTGATGTATGATATAAGACAGAGTACACGTTGGTCCGAGTGCGCATTGCTTTGAGAGAGAGCATTAATTGAGACTACTGTGTGCTCGCATAGTGCAGATGCAGCACTCGCTGTGGCTTATATTGTAGAGACTGGTCTAGAGCGAGAGTCTCCCCGAGATCGAATTGTACTTAGTCAGGGGGCGGGAACTCTCCTCAGCTGTTTGGCACGCCAACTAATATGCAGATTACATGGTGGCTCAGAGTAATTTCTACGTCTGTGAGACTCGCATAGAAGAGAAAGCTTTTGCAAGAGAAGTGCGATCTCATGTCATGAATAGATGCTGAAATGTGATAGGACAGTCAGCCTAGAACAGCAGGTCTTTAAGTATGTCGATACACACATGTCATAAGCTTGTACTGACGGGCTAAGATGAAGACTCTGTGTATGTGTATCGTGATCCTCAAGATGGGCTACAAGTAGCCTTAATTGAGCCTGCGGTCTGTTGTCTTTGATCATGATAGTAGAGACGTCACACACTCATGATCACTTGACAGTGATTAAAATTGATCATACCCTCGTTGAACTAGTTCGCTTTGAGCAGCGCAGTCCTGATAGTTCGACCCTATCTGTCGCTAGTCTTGACATTGCGATGATGCATGCAGAACAGCTGATCTCTCTAAATGTCGATCGATGACGCGCAATCAGGTGATCGTCTCAGGCGAATTCTCGTCATGAAGACGTTTGAGACTAAAAGATGAGATCGTAGCATGGCAGAAACTATCGTGCTGTAACTATGATCACGTAGTGTCATATACTTCTTGAATCGATGTACGCGCGTTTGTACTTTAAACAGAAGGTATGGGTTCGCATATTATGACGCCGCAATAAGAGAGAAGAATGGCAGTAGGCAGAACAATCTTGTTGTCCATGGGATACTCTAAGTAGTGCAGTGTTGTGTGAGTTTACTACCTTGTAGAGGAAAAACAGATACTTATTTCTTGGACTAGGGTCTGTGAGATAGTATATAATATCTCAGACTTAGAATTCATCTTGCGTTTTATGATTGTCTCTTGTCATGTGTATTGTCGGTATAGTGAGTGTGAGTAGTCATGTATGAGAACACTATGCCGGACATCAATATAGGTGTACTTGAAGTTCGCCGATGTGGTGATCAGTCGTCCGGCTGTTGATGATGACGCAAGCGTCCGGATGATTCCTGAAGCAGTACGTGACAGAACATTCAGCAGTTACATGTCTATCTAGTGCGCAGTGCTGTCATGTGTAATCTTATATTGTCCCTCTTGGAACGCCACTCGTCGCTCAGTGATACGGATGAGGGAAAAGACGGTTCGTTCAGTGCGCAGAAATCTTGACCTGCAGAGCAGAAGTGATACTCACGCACTTCATCTAGTGGAATCATGGTAAGTGAATCTGTGAATATCGCTGGATCTCTCCCTGAGTTGTTGTTCGAGCAGGTGTGAAAGCAGGCTCGATAAGTCGTCAAGCTATGTGCTGAGATATAGTTGACAGATGTCTCTACACTACTATGACATCCCGCGGAGGAAAAAAGATGACGCAGATTGTCGCATGAACAGACATTGTTGCCGTGTACTGAGCGACCAAGTACGCTCACTAAAAGTTGTCGGGTCGATTGTAGACGTTAGTGACCTGACGTACCTGCTGATATCGTTGTTGTTCGATAGTGGCACTTAGCGCGCGAGAAAGAGTTGGATGAGAGATGATAGATTTGAAAATAATCGACACCATCATCCACCTCTACTGCATCTACGCGCTGAGATTTGATCAAGACTCGAAGGGGTTATTGTTCGGCTTTGATGTGGACATAGCTAATACTCAGTCTTCTCGCTCAGTGAACATACGTGACTGTGATTGCGCGTTGAAGTCTATCGCGCAAAGATGAGGAAGAGCGACGATCAAATCGAGAGAGTTTTCGTATACGAAGATTCCGCCCGAACGGGTTCGCAATATAAGATCATGCTTGTGACTGGTGTAGAGTCTAGTCGTACTGGATCTGCTGCTCCGAAGATGTACTGCATGTTGAAGATCGCAGCGTATAGACTTGATTTGATCACGAAGGTGTTATTAGGCTGAGAAGTGATCAACAGTTATTGTGAGTGACGTCAGACCATGACCTTCTCATCGGCTTTGTTGTCTCAGAACGCACTAGAGTTTGTTTCGCCATGGAATGTGAGTGTCGATAGCCTTTCGTGTAACTCTAGATGCGAGATAGAGCTCAAGAGTCCGTAGTCGCCACTAGTCTAGCTACGCGCGCATGAGCACGCTAGGAATCGCCTACTCTTGTCGTCTATGTGTAGATGTACATGAGTGCACAGACTGGTAGACGATCTGATGACTGTGCTTTCTTCGCAGCATGGTACTCTTGGGCTCTCGATCTAGAGACTTCTATCAGGGCTTATGCATGCAATGATCGCGACTGCTGCCTCGATACTTTTGCGCTTGCGACGCAAGCGTGTTTATCAGCGAGTAACCCGTCGAAGATGTGCGCAGATATATTGGTATGATTGAAGCGAGATTTCTTTGCAGCCTTTATTTTTTGTGTTTTTTTTCTGACGTAGGCCCACCGAGTCTGGTCATGGCGCTGTAGTCTGCTGTATAATGGATCGGCGATGGACCTTAATGAGATCTCTCGTAAGAAAGGCTTGAATGAGGTGTATCTTACGCCTCTTCAAGACCTAGACCTACCAAAAGATACATGTAGTCGCAGAAGTCAGTATCGCCAGGGTTGATGAATGACTTAGTGTTTTATGGCAGTTGATTCATTCAGAAAGTGACTCGTATCCAGACATATAAGGCAATCTCTCTTCTGGTACGACGTGTTTTAAAGAAAAAGCTTCTGCACACTTAAAAAGCTCGGCGAACTCACTAACTGGGCTCAGGGAATTGCCAAATGCGATCTTGTGAGAGTATAGGAAATTGAAAGACATTGTTCTCCGAAATGTGTGCCTACCGTCATGTTGCAGTCCGAGTCTAGCCTACTAAGAAGGAAAGTACGATTGTGTTGTCATTGATCGACCTCATGAGTGTGTGCATTGGCAGTCCCACTGATTGTCTGATTGGGAGCCGAGCGACAGCTGCACTGACTCTGCCGCAGAGAGTCCTCGTGGATAAGTCTGCATCCTGTAAATGTATATTTCCAGCTAAAAGCGGTAGATAATGCGGCAGCTCGAGCGGAAATTGATTACCTGTAAATTCTATGACCCAGGAGAGCTGTCTTCAGCCATGGTGTGTACCCATTTGTCGATCCTCGAAACTATAGAGATTCCTTCTAGGCGCTGATGATGGTATGGCTGTGTAGGGTTTCATAGTAGAGAGACGCGACCAGAGAAAGCCGTCTTGCTTGCTCGGCCTATGCATGTAGAGTAAGAATTTGAGAGAAGCTCGAGGTCTACTCGATATGCACTCTGCACTGCTTGTGCGTGACAACCTTGGTTGCATGTTACTTCGAGTAGCCGAGCTAGAGTTCGTCGCGATAGTCGATAGAATCGTAGTGAGACAGCTACATGTCTGAGCAGAGTGATACGCCGCATCCGACATGCTAGAATGCGCTCATAACTAGCTATTAGGTCTCTTGCAGAGAGTGTCTTAGATCTCAATATGGTACTGTGTGTGATATAATAGATGAATCTCTTTTATTATAAAAGGGTAGTTATGTTGTTCACGTGTGTTGGTATATTTATTCAATACTATCTTAGGATATGATTTATGACTGCATGTATACGTCTAGATGATGTCGTTGCATTGAACCGGAGATCTAGATTGATCTCTCTTGATCCCAATCTGTATGATGTTTGTGCTTGCAATAGTAATAGACTCTATGTGATGATGTCAGTGATGTCCTCTTGGATATCGAAGAATACATTTTGGTTGTGAGTTGAATGTTTCTCCTATCTATTTTTAGCTGCAAATGTGTTAGTTTAACTCTGATCTCAGTAAGTATTGCTGTCATGTGAATATCATGGAGGATGCTGATGCGACCTTCGCTCGGAAAGATTTTACTTGTAGAGACAGAAGATATCAGGTTCTCTCTCGCAAGAGCTTGATGAGATTAGTGCATATCGTCTACAGTCCTGCGCATGTTACAGTGTGATGTATTGTGCGCGACATCTGTAAGCACTTCTAGTCATTGACGTGGCGTTCGCTTTAGTTTGTTTGACACTTAGATGTTTTGTCATGGGAAACAACCTGAACGTCGATTTATGGTGTGCTATGTCGCGTTGTGAGCTTATTCGTACGTTGCTCTAGATGTATTTTTAAAAAAAATAATGTTCCATTTTTATAGATTCCACAAAGGGATGTGTGTGTGCGGTCATTACCTAGTGAAGTACTGTTAGATGCAGAGTCTGATGAGATCATATATCATTAGTGTGTTGCATTTGTAAATGCATTTGTTGTTGTTATGTTCGCAAATTTTTAGTTAAAACAAAATAAGGATACTGTTTCTGTGCCTGTAGAAGCACGCTAAACAGTGGCGATTATCATTCGAGTTATGATATTATGCCCCCATTGAGAGGAGTGTCGTCAACTTGTTCGTATCTGATTAACACTTACTCGCTATTTCATATGCCGCCCCCAGTCTCAGCTGACTCCAGCTGGCACTTGAGAGGTCCGCACGCTTTTGTATGTACGAATATTTGAGTTCTTTGTCTTGGATAGCCCATTTGGGATTAGTGAGAATCGAAGAGGTTTTGTTCTAATGTTGTCAGTGTGTATTTCGTGAGTGAGCTATGCATGTTATGTCGATGTATTGTTTGTTGAAGGGATAGAGCAGGTTATAAGTGTGTTATATTGTCTGAATAGTGGTCTTTTTGCCATGTCTCTGCCAAGAGACGATAACTGTGGTCTGCGATCTGTCGTTTGATGCTTCGCTGAAAAAAGGATACAAAGTGCATGACAGATGACAAGGCTTTTTAAACATCTGGTGTTGTTGTCGCTCTAGATCGACGCGCTCGTTGGATTCAGGGAAATCTGATCGCCTGGATGATGGGATGCGACCAAAAGAGGACACTGTGCTGGCGTTTTTTGTGTAAATCGGTCTTGTCGCGGAAAAAGTGCGATTCGATATATGTGTAGGGGAAAGTTGATACGTCTAGCTTGTGAATAGACCTCATCGTCGCGTCGCTTTGAGACGCTACAGTGTCTATGTGGATTGCCAGGAGGCGATAGTGTCACGTAAATACAAGTGTATTTGTTGCATATCCGCCAGTAGGTGAGAAACTCAAAGCGCAACGCGAGACTTAGTGAATTTGAGTGAGTGTCGTTATCGCTGAAGCACAATCGCAGTTGTTTACAATCAAGGTGCATTGAGATAAGGAAGTATGATCTTATAACTCTCACAACATCTCCATCCCTTCCGCCTTGTTAAACGCCGCTCCTATAATTACCCACTGCTTGAGATGATTGAGCATTTCAATCTCTCATAGTGTCAGCACATCCATGCGTAGTAAGATGATAGTGACAGTATGTGTAGCAATTTGATTAGAAATAGACTCAAGATTAGTCTCCAATTAGAGAGAGAAGTGGATGTCGCTCTCTGTATGGATTTGAACTGTCGTACGCTCTGTCCCTGATTTGTATCGCAAGGAGACTGCGCGTCGTTACAGCTCACGAGATGAAGTGCGCACTCAATCATATGTGTCACTACGCCAATGTGTGTGAGAGACTTGTCTATCGGAAGCTAGTAACAGGGTATGTCGCCATCAGTCGCATTATTCGATTTGATGTAGCATGTTGACGACTCATCTCTGATGTACACATAGAGTAATTTCCGCCTGTCTGACATCTTAGTGTGATTATTATTTTCTTCATCATTGTCAATATGTAGTTATCAGTGAATGGACTATATCATAGCCTGCATTATGTATGAGAAGGATATGTTGCTAGTCACGAGTCATGTAGGTGCTTTAGTAGCTGCAGTTCCTTGTGAATGTTGTTTGATAAGCTGACTGTGCTTTGTCACTGATAGATGGTAGTAACAGTCTAGATGACAGATGTTCATATTTGTCATGTCTCTGGGCGATATAGAGTAGCAGACTGGAGTGTCTTGTGATCTCTACTGACAGTCGTCTCGCGATTATGCTATTATTTCTCTCCATGAGTCAGATGTCTACATGTCCACGACGTTATATATTAAAAGTCAATGAGCAGTTGCGCGATGATCTAACTCATTGTATCCACCTGTGGTGCGATGTCGTTTATGCGTCTTAATCTCTTTGTGATTTGTCTAGCTAGAGTTGCCTGTGGGCGCCCATGTCGAGTGACAAGATATTGTACGTCAATTAAGACTGTATGCGCCAATAGGTAGACACAGTCCGCGCTAGGTAGTGCGCGATGACTTCCAGTCCTCGGGTCATACTCAATGAGCGTGTATAGAAACTCAGACCACATAAGTTATTAGATCCTAATACTCACACGGAGCACTGTGCACTGTCCAATTATCATGTGCGCGTAAAATTTGTGTACACTGCTCGAAGTCTTCGATAGCATCGCTAACTCGACCCCTCGCGATTAGGTTACTCGTAGATGATGCATTCCATACTCAAACAACGAGTTACGTGACGTAATAGCATTAGCAGACAGCATTTAACTCCTTGGTGGGTTGTCTAGTGTAGTTTCTCTATATTGTAAAGCGCGATCGCTACGTTGTGTAATGTCTAGAACACGATGTCTGAGTTATCAAAGTGATACTGGTTGGAACAGCTTTTGGGTTTGACCATCGCGGACAACCATTTGAGAAATGTAACAGACTACCGATACCAGACCGATATGTAGATATATGCATGTGGCTGATGAACTGACAGCTATCTGCATTGACAGTAGCTGCAGTTTGCGTCTTTTGTACAACATCCTACGATCTGACTAGTGACCTGATCAAGTGAGAACTAGCAGTATGTCTAGGTGACATGAGCGCTCCTGTTGAGAGTTTTGTATCCGCTACAGAGCGTAGACATTACAGAGATCAGTACTGTCGCATGACAGATAGAAGCAGCCGCTGTCAATAGTCTTGGTTAATATGTATAACTGAGGAGACAGCTGACCAGTAACTAGATCAAAATTATTGAACTGAGATGACAGCCGACTACGTATTCTAAGATATCTCTCCGGATGGATCTTCTTACGTGTCTGCTATTGTGTATGACACTAGTATAGATTTTAACAAATTGTAGAAGCGATACAGAGATTTGTAATTCAATAACGTGGCAGTTATTTATTTTCGAAGAATACTTTGCCACTTAGCAGTGTAAATCTTGTTAAGGCCTGTTAGACGCTTGCAACAACAGTAACTAATCACGCATACATACTATCAATTTATAATCTATTTGTATATTTATGCTTTAATGTATTTGTTTGCTATAGTGACGTATATCAGATTTATATGTCATGCGGGTTGATGTTGCTCGGGAGCATGCGCGGTGATGTGCCTCACAGGGCAGAATATCCCACGTGATGAGGACCGCTCATGTTCGTGTGGACGAGTCTTGTGGCATTAGGTGTCATGGTTTCCTTAATGGGAGAAGTGTTTGATGGCTGCTCAACAACATGAATGCGCGGACTAGTTATGTCGTTACGACCTTGTGACGCAAGACGCGTAATATATAGAGATGAGTTTATGTGACTCGCTGTATTCTTTGTTCTTATAAGTTTTGTTTTGATTTTGTTTGTAATTTACACCCCCCCGCCACCGCCCATACACCCCCCCACCCTGACCACCCACACACAACCCCCCAAAGCCCCCCCCAACTTACCCAACGCTGAGATTGTCATTCTATCTCACCGTAGTTACTATCATAGTTTCAGTAGACATATAGATTTCACGCTCATTTCATATGCTGCGAATATAATGTGTGTGAAGAATCATCGTTTGTAGTGGTGTTCTTCGTGTGCTAGATTTCAGTATGCTATATGTACTTCAGTTGTGAGTGGAATCCGCTATTTGAATGATTTCATGTGATGTTTGGTGGTGAGAAAACGCTTTTCGTATTGTCAGTTCTCATTATCACAGTATCTCTTATGTATTCTGATTTGGTGAATAGCACAGTGATAGTTGTTTAAGAATGTCGGTATGATTTCGATACAGCTCTCTTTCAACGACTATTGCTTGGGCCATCTGCGCACGATGCTGGCTCTCTATTGTGCTCTCTCTAGAAATCGCATGCCGAATCGTTGCCACTACTAGTATGTGTGGGCTTGTGTTCTGTTACAAAACGACCATTATTCATACGGTACTTGTGACCCAAAGATGATTGGACAGATCAAGGACATTGCCTGCCCACCCCTCTAAAGTCAAGCATTAAGACACAGTTGTGGGGTCTCATTATTATATGTTTCAAGTGATTAGTTATGTTTTGTCGTGATGACGCACATTCTTATTCATACATTAGATGTAGCTTCATTATCGCTCGCACACAGCTGAAAAGCCCGTTGTATATAAGAGACTGTGCGATTGCACTCAATGTAGTACGCAAAGGACTATGCAACAGATTGTGCAATGAAGGAGCACAAAGACTCGCGATTAGCTGGCTGATTGCAGAGGAAAAGAAAAATCTGCTGCAGAGGAGAGAAAACTTCAAATAGTAGAAAAAAAAGCTGCCCGTAGCAAGAAGTGTGATCGAGATGAGAAATGTTTGTCTCTAGGCTGAAGAGGAAAGTGAGATTAGAGAAGATATCCGATAGCTGGGCTGATACTAGCTAGACTCTAGACGATGAGTGTGTGCCAGAATAAAAACTGCAGGTGTTAGCTCGGGAAGAGAGAGTGTGGAAGTACTAGAAGCAAATCAAAAATATTAGAAAGTGTCGCATCACCGCGCGCTAGCTCCTGCATAACGCAACGAAAAAAGAGAAGATTAGTTGACAGAGAAGATATGAAGAAAAAATAAGCAATAATGAGACACATTGTGTGATATTTTGAGTGTGTTCAAGTAGATACGAAATAGAGAGACTGAAAGTGAAACTGAGTAATGTTATCATGGCATCTAGATGGATTGTGGTATAACCTTATAGCGTACGAATGTTAACGTCAGATTATCTCACGATCCGTACCCCGCCTCTAATTCAATTTTTTGTCCAGTGACGTATTATTGTATCATGTCTGGGTCTGGATTAGAGTTGTGAATACGTTCTTTGTAACATGTAGCTCATAAGCCAGATAAGCAGAAAATCAGCAAAGTGCAGTGCTCATAAACTCAATTAGTCTCCATGAGAAACTTGTGAGTAAGTTGTGAATCTTATGACTAGGTTAGAGCCTATTGTAGTGAGAAGATGTGCAGAGGACTAATATGGATGAGAGATCATAATAGTTGGACTAATTAGTGTCCTGCTGCGCATGTGGAAAAGTATGCAAGTTGCTACAATGCTGAGGGGGGAAGGCGGTGAATCGTCACTTTTGTGAGACACTATATGCTACGATGTTTTAGCGAGTCGTACATCGCAGGACAGGCGGGTGTGAAATCTTCAGTAATTGTGCATCGACTAAAGGCACACGGTCTCTACAGTATGATCTTTATATATCATCATTAAGTATCAGCCAATTACTTGTAATATTTGTACACTTTAATAAAATGGATTTAATTGTACAATCTGACTTAGGAAATGTTTTTTAAAATAATGTAGTTTCGGATGTTGTGCATGTCGCGTTCAAAAACTGATGAAAATCAACTGAATCATGATAGGGAGAGACCTTGTATTGGATGTAAGGGGGCTACAGATATGATTAACGTATTATTCTTGTAGTGATCGGTGTAATCATACAAGAGACCATTCCCATTGAACTTTACTGGGTGAGCGTAAATCCCTACACAAAATCGTACTAAAGAAAGGTGTAGAGTATTTTATGTATGCATTCACGTGCGCGCGCTCGAAATGAGATGTACGTACTGCTCGCAGCCCCGACTCGTGAGCTTGTTAAGGGCGCAAACAGTCTCAAGATTAAGTGACAGGCTTATGCCAACAATGCATTGCACTTCTGAGCAACACCATAGTGAATCCAGATGATTCAGCACAGAATTTGACTAGTGGCCCCCCCACCCCCCACTCCACCATAGTCGCGCGCAGATGCTATAAGAAGAATAGGATGTAACCATAAGTTAGTTATCGCGTAAACGTCAGAGCGTAAACCATATGTCATTTCAAGGGGTTTCTTCTTCATAAGGAACTGGAGGACGAGCCTGATTATGCTTTCGACACAGGTGCATGTATTGTGGTCAAGCATACATGAATTACTCTAGGAATTGTCCATGTAGAGGTGTAATGTAATGTATAGGAAAAACTCCTATGCTGGGTGGTATCCGTCTTGTGAGTCAGAACAAGTTACAGCTCACATTAACGAGGACCGATACTCATGATATAAGCGTACATCATGATCTAGTCCCCCTGAAGCCTATAAACAGAGTAAAGATAATAATGATGCTAGTAATATGGCATGTGCCGCTTTTGATTTTGGGAGAGCATCTCAGTGCCCCCAATGCAAAACGTTATTTGAGCCAACCACAGTGTCTACTGTAAGCTGTGGCCATCCTCTGCCTGCTCTTCCGGCATCAGTCGCTCATGATGGAAGAGGTTCTCTTGTCTTACATAAGGGTTTAGTGAATAACAATCCAGTCTCTGTGCTATTTGATTCTGGATGCACCACAATTGGTGTTAGGCAGTCACTCGTAGATCCTTCCCGTGCCACTGGACAAGTAGTCAAATGTGTAACATTTGGCGGCACATTAGAGAAATACTCTACTGCTATCATTAGGATTGCTACTCCTTTCTTTACAGGAGATGTACACGCATGTCTTCTTCCGAATCCGATCGCTGACCTCATCATCGGTCCTGCATTCATGGAGAGTCAAAAGGAAATGCACTCCCGCAACACAATTTTCCACGTGGGAAAGAAAGCAAAACATGCAGATTGCTAACGCTTGTAGTCACACTAGAGCTCAGGCTCTTAATATGCCCTCAAACTTCATCTACTTGAAGATAATGAAAGTGCATATAACCAAGATGATCCCTTGGTAATTTCTCGTGACTCGTTTATAAAACAGCAAGAAGAAGATGATCCCACTCTGAAGAAATTCTTCATTCTTGCAACTAAAGGTGATCCGAATAAAGACACAAGTCGTAAATCGTGGATTACAAAGAAGAATGGCGTACTTGTACGTATGGTTCAAGACTCCATTACGTCACGTCATTCTCAAATCCTGGTTCCCAAGAATTTGAGAGTTAAAATTTTGCAGCACGCTCACGACTCTCAGTGTGCTGGACACATGGGTTTTTCCCGTACTAAGTCAAGAGTCCTTGCGGCTTTCTTTTGGCTTTTTCGTTTTCATTTGGGGAGGTAAAAATGACTCATGAATAATGACAGGTAGGGGGATTTTTTTAAGACTCTGATATTTGACGTGGGATTGGGTAAATACCTCCCCCCAAGCTATTGTCCCCCCCCCCCCCCCCCCCCCCCGGAGAAACCACCCCTGCTCTATAATCCAGTAGGGGTTCTTTACGACCCATCTTTGGCTCGCCCCCGCGGCCCCATTTTTACTGACATCCACATTCCGCAGGGGGGGGGAGAAACATTCAGTCCTTAATTTTTCGGATGCCTCGTTATGTCTATAATGCCAAATCGATAAATGGGCTCTATTGACATGCATTGCCCATTTGAGATCAAGGTCTGGTCGAACAATTTTTTATTTGGGGGGTCCAATTCCGGCTCTAGTTTCAAGTCATCTTGGGGCCGAGGGGGGGGAGGGGGTACAATTGATTTGGTTGCCAGTATTTGAGACACATCACAGTTCTTGAGGGGGGGGCAGTGTGACGATTCATGTTGATGATCGAACTGTATCAGTGTTGATTGAATTTTGGGGTGCCCATACTAGCGGTGTTTGCCAGAGGCCTGTCTTTTCTCTGAAGGGGGAGGGCATTTTACGTTAGCTTAGACTTTTGTTGTGGCATGATGTGTTGTGTTCTGCTCCTTGGCTTATGATATTTTGTCTTCGTTTCTGGGGGGGGTTCCACGGGGGGGAGAAAGTATTGTCAGGGGGGGACCATGGGCCAACCCAACTTCTAATAGTGCAAAATTTTTGATTTTTAAACATGGGGTTTCTCAAGTAATGGGTCTAAACTCTATCTGCATGATGTAAGATAGTCTTTTAAGATTAAGTATACTTGTTTGGTTAGACTCCAATGGTATCGAATAAATGTCTTAATTAAGGATGGTCCGCGGAACAGTACCTCTTAATTAGTCAAAAAAAACTAAATATATAAAACTTAAACTTTTTAGGGCAATGTCGCTATAACATGAATGAGGGTCGTTTTTTCTTTTTCCTTTAAAGAATGTGGGAAAACCCAGAGTTTTACCTGCGGCCATCTTTCGTGCGCTCGCTTAATAACAGGGAGGAGAGGTTTAACCCATATGACGGATATCAATAACGCATTTACCGGATTTTCCCTTGTGAGAACTCGTGTCTTTGGCCCCCGTGCGCATCGGTCCGCAGTGGGGACTTGGGCACCTATTGTCAGTTTGGCTGTGCAATGCTTCTAATATCGAGTCTGCATAAATACGATTTGACCGGAATGGGGGACACCACAACTAGATGCAAAAAGAGCAATAAAGGGTCATCCTACGAATATGTTTCATCGCGTTAGTCGAGCGTTAGATTACATCGTACAGCACGGCTAAAGAATTAGACTACATAATGTCTTGTGTCTTATGTCGATAGAGTGTGGTCTGGAAACAGAGGAGTGCTAGTTGGACAGAATGTTGCGCCAATAAGGAAGAGTGAGAGATTGCTTACGACAAGCTTAGTCTAATTGGTGACAAATAGTTCATATTCTGTTGAGAGGATAATTACCGTGTTGTGTCAGGAGAGTGAAGCTCAGATATGTGTGCATTCTTGCGACATCAAGATACCGGTACTCGCCTCTAGATTAAGTCGAAAATGGTAAGCCGATGTCGACTATACGCTGTCTGTCAATATCTAGAGATGGGATGTGCATGAGAGACCTGGTACCTTACGCGAATCAATATGCGCTTACTAGAGATTCCATGTGAACTCGTCCTGGTTTATTATTTGCACCATTTTCCGGGCAATGGAAATCTCCCTATAGGGACGAATTCTCACAGTACTGAACTTGATGGTCAGTATCATCGCTACTCTGTCCGATTAACGCTGAGAGAGCATCCTAAGTGATACAGGATGAGGAAACAGTTTTTCAGATGTGAAATTGTCTTCGCATCGTTCAAGTGTTGAGTACACTCAACAGACCGATTTAATTTATGTGTGTACTCAATGGTGTTAAGTTAACGCGGTTACATGGTCTATAGTGGTCTTCTGTCTTCAACGAGCTGTACCTCAAGATTTGTCGTTTAGTGTAGGAATCACAGAAGACAAGATATTTCGAAACTATGTTGCAACACAGTTGTCAGAGATGTTACTCATCTGAGAGACTCCTCTGTGACAAATCATGTACACTAAAACCAACACAAAGCGAACATGACATTGTTCTAATTCTGACCATACCTCACTAGATATAGGGTGTAGACCTTTATGCACTATCCCGTATCTTGAGAGTCAAGCACAGGTCGAGAGAAAGAGTTGGACTGATGTCATCGATAGATTTGAAAATTAGATCGCCGATGGTTATTGTTCGGAAAAAGACAAATAACAATACGTCTTTGCGTGGACTATCGCAAATGAATCAGAGTAACGTAAGGTTGTTCGATGCACGATACCTTATCTGCCTTTCTCTAGGAATGAGGGTCTATTTACTCGTATCTCACTCTATAAAAATATGCTACAGTATGTCTTCTTCTCACGCGCTTATGACTATGCTAGTTAAGAGGCTAGAAACGGATTTGAGGCAACGTGTTGCCTAAGTAGTAGTCCTGCCTTGCCACAGTCCGAACCCCGAACGCGCCAAAACCTTCACGGCTTCTTTCAACACCTAGAATGTTTGACGCTAGGAGAATGTGCAGAATTTTATGCATTTCGGTGACTCTAGTGAAGCGCCTCTCGAGAAATAGGGGCCCACGACGCCTCGGCGATTACATCTCCGAGCTCACTACTACCAAGGTGACACATATGTCGTCATTCTCCGATAATTGATGCGACTCTCTAGAACTGACCTATCTATAAGGTTCGTTGCGGATAGATCATAATGACTGATCTATCCTAAGGACGGTATCATGTCTGCATTGCATCTGATACTTGGCGTAGATCATATTCAGGGTTTGTGAATTTGCTGAGTGTGCGACGTTGCGCCTTGGCCGAAACTCTTTAGACAGCTGCCGGAACCGCTCTAACGCCTATAGAGTCGCGAAGTTTTGTTTATTAGCGTATACTTTATCTTTCCTGGCCTGACCGAGTTGTCATGGGTATTGCCTGAAAGACATGAGGAGTCAGTAATAGGCTAGTAATATGTATAGACTTAGCATTCTCTAGCTCTGAAGCGTTCACTAAATGAACTCAGAGATGAGAAAGCTGTGTCTAGGGTTCTTATTCAATTTTATCGCGGGCGCTCTGTCATTCACGATGACTATCTCTGATCAGTTGAGCACTGACTTTCTACAACATTTTAGAGAGACTCTCAGTTGACGTACCTAATCTAATATGGTCCACTGGGTCTCAAGAATGCCAATGCTCCTTGCGGATAAAGATTACAAGCACATTGTATTTCGTGATGTTCTATACAACCAAACCTAATTTAGTGTTACCTTCTAAAGATACAAGACATGTTGACTCTTCGTAGTGCAAGATTCATGCTTCATCCACTGCGGGTATTCGGAGCGGGCACTAATGCAAGTACGTGACTCCTTGGATACATCTGCATCCTCGCTAATGTAATATTGTTATATAGCTCAGAAACACCTGTCAATCGCGGTCAATGAAAGGTACATGTGATATTCTGTGAGTATGTTAGACCGTGAGTGAGTGCTATCTATCTATGGTTTGGTCGTACTCTCCATCAAAACTACAGGAGTGTGTTTTTTCAATTATATTTAATTGAATCATTATTTCAACCAATTCCTTTTCATTGCTTGAGGCGCGATCAAAATTCATATTGTAGAAACCCGACCAAAAAGCTCTTATCTGCTGTACAGTGAGTTACAGAATTTTGAAGAGCTACGCGAGGTACGAGCTTTCCCTAGCTTCGACACCGTATTTTGCAATATGGCGCTCATCATTACCTTTTGTCATTTCGCGTCTGTGACGACACTGATTCTAGTAGGAAAAAAAATCACATAATGTGACTGTGGCAGACAATTCATGGTGCATACTATGCTCCATCTATTGAGATTGCGCACTAGTAACTACGTTAGGTCTCTGTAGGACTGCCTATTTTTTGTTATGTCTAAAAAGTTTGTATAATATATTTAACATTCTATATTAAAAAAAAACAATGGAGTACACACATTGTGTACTTACAATAATAAAATGAATGTTATAGCATCGTATCATAGATGTATTAGCGGTTCAAGTTGCATGTTTTATACACACCGTCTGTGTCATTTGATGGCATACTTCTGAATTGTAGGCTGTCATATAAATACGAGTAATAGTTGTCAGAGATATCTATATACGAAATTAACTGGTAATGGTGGAAAATATAGATATTCTCTTAATTTAGGCATGTAGTGTATATTGTACCCGTCAGGAATGTGTAATTATGTCTTTGATGACAACCTTTCCCTGGAAAAGATTGTTACTCTATGCTAGGAGGAAATAAATTTCTCTCGAGTTTATAGGGAGATACATTTCTTCACCGCGTACCGCAATCCATAAAGCGCTTTTTTACCGACCTGTACGCCTGACGATAATTAGAGTCTGTTCATAACTTCGCCTTCCTGAAGTCGGTTGTCATGGACTGCGCTAGATCATTCATGCGGCTTGATGAATCCCTGTGGGGAGCTCGTGATGTGTGTACGTTGCTCCTAGATGTAATAATTCAAAAAAAAAAATGTTCCATTTTTTTTCCCGGCGAACGTGTGGGGTAAAGTCTCCTCGACTGTTTTTCGTGCAGTCTTTGGAATATGATCACTTAACAAGTATTATTACATTGGTATGCTTGTTATGTTCGGCAAATATTTTGTAAACAAAAATAGATATTATTTTTAGTGCTTAACGGTAAAGTGAGTCATTATTGCTCGTTTCTTCCCTTGACTAGAAGTGTAAGTGTCCGTCACTTCATCGATCGAACTCCGCGGATGAATCCACGTGATCGGAATTTAACTCTCGATTTATTCCGTTTATGTTTGGGTAGAAATAGGTTTGTTCTTGTGCTTCAGATTAATCTATGGCCTGAATTTATTGTGTATTGTTGATGTCTGGGCTAGGACGAGTCTGTCTTATATCGAATATCTGCATGTCCTTAACTGATCGAAGCTATATGTCTTTTTTCGCTGAAAAGGTCAAATGGTCGCTGTTCATGGCGGATCGTGTCTACTAGTCTGAGGTGTCTGATAGTTAGGCTTGCATGTCGCCCTAATGTCACGAAGCATATGTTGGAAGTCTTTTGAATCGGCCTTGTCGCCGAAAAGTGACCGGATAAAATTGTGAGGGTTAACAAGGGATGTATCAGGCGGACTACATGTAGTGTACGTCGTCGTATCAGAGCAAGTGTTGTGATTATTTTGGCTTTCGCCTAGAGATGGGGCTGTGTGTTTTTTGAATCGGCTTGATGCGTAAGGGAAAAGTGACGATATCATCGCAAAGCTGCTTGCCTTAGGGTTGACTATAAGATGATAGTAGTTTTTGACCTATCGTGCTATGCTTTCTCAGGGACAACAGTGTTTTTTTGCTTACATGCGAATGCTCACATACGCTGGCAATGTATGGCAAGCGAATCAGTTATTTCTTGATACCAAGGATAAATCTTACAACAAGATCACTTCTTATGAACTCATCTTACGAAGCCATGCACTTAATCGTTTTGATCAATAAGGATTCCTAGATTTTCCTAACGTCTGATATGATACCCACGATGACAGATCATAAATTTTCCTTTGCATAGCAGAGCACCGTATATCCTAGTGACTATAGAAGTGAAAAGGGAGCCTCAGGTGTTGTCATGTGCGATGATCCAGAATCTACTACACAAGCAATGAAACATGTATTGATGGTTCACTCATATGATTATACTTTAGAGTACAGATACACTCTACAGTTGTATCCAAACGTTGAGTTACAGCTCATACGAGAGACACGCCAAATCTTGTCGATTCCCGGGATATTTAAGGACTCAACAGATTGAGAAATTGGGATGCCCCGTATTATCTATCTTCCAGGCTTGATAGAGTCCCTCAGAGATCACTGTTTCTACACAAGTGAGAATCCATTGCTTACTGCGTGTTTGTCAATATGAATTATATGAAACAAGAATAACTAAAGCTATGAACTAGGATTTCTGATCGAGACCTTTGATCTCATCTTGAAGTCGAGGATTAAGAAAAAGCCATCGTAACAGGATTAATTATAGAAAGTTTAGTATTCCTATCAGGCATTAATATATATGGGCTCTGAGATGCTTGGCACTGG
The DNA here is from genome assembly GCA_024509875.1 of Oreohelix idahoensis. NCBI lineage: Eukaryota > Metazoa > Mollusca > Gastropoda > Stylommatophora > Oreohelicidae > Oreohelix > Oreohelix idahoensis. Next base: position 102,051 of record JAMPIV010005864.1, on the reverse strand, counting down.
ACAGAATCCATATCAAACTATTAGTCTATCGCCAGACACAGCGCCCATAAACACAATCTGACATTTGCAGAAAACAAATCCTCTTGGCAATTACCATCATTGAAATGCACTAACCATTCGTCAACTATCTAATTCAAATGTCGGATCTCAGTGTAAACAAGATGTGAAGACTTCATGTATAAGGAAATAACAAAATCCATTGGTCTGAAAACAAGCTATACTATCGAGCCTCTATATATATATATATATATGGGCAATACTGAGTGCTTGTCTACTGACAGTCCATTATGCTATTATTCTACATGAGTGCCCATGTATCATTGCAAGACCATTTATCCACTGTACCATGATGTATTATGCCAACCTGTGATTTGTCACTATCCGTGCTGTCGAGTGTGTACGTCCAATTAAACTGTAGCAAAGGTACACAGTCGTTGGTGTCGATGACTTCCAGCCATACATGAGTGTAAGAAAAAGACCAATTGTCAACACCACGAACTCTTCTTATCATTCGCGTATTACACTCTCACTTCATGCTTACACACCCCTGCGTAGGTCGAGTTGACATTCCATACTCAAACCACGAGTTACACAACAACACAGCATTTAACTCTGGTGATGTTCTAGTGAGCTTATATTTATCAACTGATGAGCAAAAGAGAGTTATCAACTGGCCAAACTTCAGTTTCAAGATCTGTGTGCTAGGTCTGGTCCACTTTGCTCATACTTGGACAAGGTACTAGCCAAACACAAAATCATACCACAGGCTTATCATAGCAGAGCATTCATAGGGAATCACTGCCACAGATATCTCTCACAAAAAGTTTATAAAGATCTTACAAGAGCAATCATTACACAAACACTGAAAATTATAGACAAACAAGATATAAATGACAGCTTTTATTGCCCAAGAACAATTAAACTCACTGAACGAAGTATTTGAGAAAGTACACAACAAAATATCACCCAGTAAACCAATTAGTAAAGAATCAATATCATCAATAACAGCATCAATAGAGACATATATGTCTTTGTTCAGAAAGCCATTCCCCAGTAAGACAATTCCTAAACAGCACATATTAGAAAAACATTGCGCAGATTGGATCAGAGCTCATGGCTTTGGAATGGGCATGCATGGAGAGGAAGGAGGAGAATTTGTACATTCCACTATTTCCAAAATTGAAAGACGCGCCAGCGGTATTAAAAATATAACTTCACAATTAAAATTTATAATGGAAACTCATTTGTTACAAATTTATCCATCTGTGAATGTACAGATTCCTCCTATTAAAAAAACGGAAGTGTGAATGATAATTGAGCGAAATTTTGGGGCTAGAGCAAATTATGGCAGTTGTTGCGTGAGAGTGACTGAATTAACAGAGTGTGGAAATCATTTAATAGGTGTATGTTTTATTTATTAAATTGAACATTTCGTTTTACTCATGACCATACTCATTTTTACATGACCATCGTGATGTATGATTGAGATAATTGTTAGCTCTCATGTTTTGGGGACAATTTGGTGTGTTATTTTAAGGTAATAAATGTGGACTTACAATTTAATGTTTCAATAATTAATGTGTGACTCATGAATCCAAAACAAAACTATGATATCCATTTTCTGCAGGTTTTCTATTTTTGATTTCTGTAATTTGTTATGCATGTTGATTGTGATCGTGTAAATTGCATAAGAAACAAACCATAACAAAATATAAAAAAACGTAAATTTTACACTATTTCAGACTATTATATCTTCTTTTCTAATTGTGATAAAATGTTTGTTCTTGTTCTAAAATTTACTCTTACATTTCTAGTCTAGCTTTACGGAAAATTAAAGCCGGTATTTATAATAATAAAGTAGCCTAAAAGCATTAATTAAGCCCTATCAAAAGTAAACACCGCCACATTTGTTTCCCGTTAGGAAGTTGACCTCTGGAATATGCAGATGACATTGCACTACTAGCTCATTCACATCAACACATCCAGGAAAAAAACGGATAGACTTAATAAGTTTAGCCAGCAGGTGGGCTTGAATATCAATTTAAAGAAGTCTGAGGTCATAACGCTCAATGTGAGCAACCCTGAGCCCATATCAGTAAGGAATCAGCATTTGGTACAGACAGATACCTTCACATACCTAGGAAGCATAGTAACACCAGACGGCGGGGCAGGCAGAGACATCAATGTCAGAATGAATAAGGCAAGAACAACCTTCTTTAGCCTAAACAATATCTGGAAGTCCTCCCAATACAGCACAAGCACAAAATTAAGATTATATCAGAGCTGTGTGCTTTCTGTGCTTCTCTATGGTGCCAAATGCTGGAGAGTTACAGAGAAGGAAATGTCGAAATTGTCCTCTTTTCACACAACAAGCCTAAGAAAAATTTACCGAATCTTTTGGCCATATACCATTGTGACGAGAGTACTGAGATTCTGTCTTTCAAATGGCCCATGTCGTTTTCTCCTTGCAATTTGTTCAATATATTTTAGGAGGGATTACAGGAAATCCTTCTCCATGTTTCTTCTCCTTCTATTATTTACGTTTTTTTTTTCAAGATGAGATCACGAGGGAGTTTGATCTCATCTGCTTTATGGTTCTTCTTTATGTGTTTAGAATGGGGGTGTAGGGAATTAAAGAGTATTATTCTAGATTGAGATTATAGAGGCTGGATCAGGATTTGCACCTGTGTCCTTTTTTTAAAGAGATTGCGTGGCCATATACGCATTTTTCGGGAGTTAAATTATTTGCGGCCATTTTTGCTTCATTTCCGCAGTATAGGGCTAGGACCAATTCCCGGTTCTTTGTCTAGCGGGGACTGGTTGCATCAGAAAGATCTAAGGTTCTGATTGGCGGAGAGCTAACTGCAGTTGAAATGCAGAGCGCCCATTGGCTTTAGAACCACGCCGCGCATATGACGTCATGAAGTCGGCGCGTGGGGGCTTGAGAATAAATACGCCCGAACTTCATAAGTTCGGTCTCTAAAAATTAATTGCCAAGGCCGGGTTGCCAGAGTCAAGTCGATTGCCTTCAGTAGGACATTCGAGATTTGCAGGTGCCGGCTTTTTGTGGGAATGAGAGCGGAATTTTGAGACCACAAAATTTCTCCCACGGCAAAGTTTGGGCATTCGCAGAACCGCAAGGGTTTTACGTTAGTTGCCAGTAGTGGAAGGAGAGGAAGAAAATACGTTTTCCCAGCCAGGGGAAGACATTTTCCAGCGAATAGGATTTTTGTGGATAAATCCTGAGCTCTGACGCTCGCTACACACGCAGATTTGGCAGGCTGCCAGCGTTGTGGTAATTGTGTGTTCGTTTCTTCACGGCCATAATAAAGCCGACGGCCCAGTTATAGATACTCGGGCAGGTAATTTCAGAGTGGTAGAAGTCAGCTACAGTTCCAGTCCAGAATCCAGGGGGGTTCTGTTAAACCTCAGTCAAATCCAGAGTAGTGGAGAGAGATAGGGTAAACATTCTCTCTACTGAAGTCAGCACAGATAGGCAGAACTGTTAGTTTTGGTGAATCATAGCAGAGGACAGCTGCTGAAGTTTAGAGGTGCAGTTAGTTGTGTTCAGGAGATTCCAGGATAGGCTGTGTAGAACCGAAGTCTGTGCAGAGATTGTGTAGTCACTTCGCCGTCGTTCCAGCTATCAGTGGACTTAGAGTTAGAATTTAGAACAGCTAGTTTGGAGAGTAGGCGACATCAAGTGCAGTGTAGTTCATTTCAGTTAACCTTACCTTCTTTCTCCATACAGGTTGCAATTGTGGGAGAAGGGTTGGGGTGGATGCATTTTTTTTTAACTGTGCTTGATTTTGTTTTCAGGAGTGCATCCTCGCACTTGATGTATGGGACATGCATATGTTTGTTGTTTATAGGTGTATAATAAACTTGTATAAATGGTAGCTGGCATCAGTCATTTCCTTTAGTACAGTAGCTATATGTTGTCTGTACCTTGGAGTTTGTGAATCTTAATTGAACCTTATCCCCATAGGGTAGTTAGAGGCGGTTCGAGGCCATAGCAATTTAAACGTCCGAAGTGGCGAGGAAAGAATCAACCTCGGTTCTCAACCTCGGAGCCAATGGTCTCAACTTTCACAGTTTGCACTATATTTCTATCTGAATCTATCATTTCAGTCTTTCTTCTTACTATTGTCTTGTCACTATATGTAGACAGTCTCTAGTCCTAAATCCATTTCGTGACAAAGTGGGTGCTATCGTCCGGTGAATCATCTTTGTTACGTTCAATTCTGTGATCTTGACAAAGTGGGTGGCGTCGTCCTTGGGATCATCTTTGTTGGGATCACTTCTAGATTCATAGATTGTCTCTGTAGAAAGTTCTGGAAATAGATTTCTTATAAATCCCCTAGACGTGAGCTATATTAAGACTGATCCAGCTATAAGTTTTTTTCCACAGGTTCCAGTTAGTATAGATGATAGTGGTAGTAAGGTTGTTTATGACTTAGAGGTAATTGATGGCTAATCGAATTTTTTTCTTGACAGGAAAGTAAATTCGGGTTTTGGGTAGCTGGATAACTTGAATTTTTTTTCAGGTAGTTATTAGTCAGACTTGGTGCTAGTCTGAGTGCGGGTTTTTGCGACAGCATATTCCTAGTAGGTAACAGTAAATTTTTCTTGTTCCTTTTTTGTCATTTCCCCTCGTTGTGAGTACTGCTGATTTGTCAGGTAAGATGGCTGAATTGGTCAAGCTACTTACTGCATGGAAGGACGCAGCTAAAAGCATGGGGATGAATGAGGCCGAGACTAAGGCTTACATTATGAGGGAACCGGACCGGCAGACGGAGAGAGAGAAAAGGGAAGCGGAGAAAGAAGAGAAGACCCGACAGGCAGAGGAGAGAAAAGCAGAGAGGGAAGCCCAGGAGAAGATAGCACAGAGGGAAGCCCAGGAGAAGTTAGCACAGAGGGAAGCCCAAGAGAGGGAGAAGGCAGCAGAGAGACAGCATGAACTTGCCCTGCGTTCACTGGAACTGCAGTACCGATCTTCGGAAGGCAGTTCGGCTAATGGAGATTCTCCCGGAGCAGGGGCAACAGACACCTCAGGAAACGGAGGGCCCCGGATGGCAGCCATGAATTTTCCGATGGACTCTTTTCCTAACGGGAATGAGAAAATTGAGGTATTTTTAGAAAAATTTGAACGGATGGCAAAGGCATACGGGCTGGATGATAGTCTTTGGTGTCTCAAATTATCTCAATCTCTAAGAGGACATGCGTATGAGGTCTATAGCAAGATGCTGGTAGATGACCAAGGTAACTTTGAGGCTCTGCGGAACGCCCTGTTACAGCGATTCCAATGGACTCCCCGGAAGTGCCAAACGATGTTTAGGGAAAGTCGACTGGAGAAAGGAGAAAGTTTTCCCCAGTTCGCGGAGAGGCTGAGGAATTACCTCACTCGCTGGAGAGAGTTGTCGGGTTAGGCTAAATCGTTTGAAGGACTCGAAGAGCTCGTCATGTGCGAACAGATAAAGGCCAACATGTCTCCGGACTTAAGGAAGTACCTGGCGGAGCAGGGCGCCCAGCAACTGGACCAGATTATTCTATTTGCTGAAAGGTTCCAGTCGGCACAGGCTGAAGTCCTGGGCCAGAAACGGAAAAACCCTGACCCGCCAACCCGAGGACATAACACCTCTCCCGACAAGCCAACTAACGGGCCTAACACCCGAGAGCCCCCTCCACCTGCTTTGAGCTCCGCGAGGGGCCCCAACCCGCCGGATAAACGAGAGGAGCCAAGGAGGGACCCGGCCCGGAAACACGCCCCTGGCCGGCAGTGGGGCAGCAGAAATAATTATAACTCGCAGTGGAGAGCAGGGGGAAGCCGGGAAAACCCCCCAAAGAGAGTAGCCTGTTTACAAACTTCTATACCCGACTTGGAGAAGGAGCAGGATTCTCGACCTACCAGTGACCGACCTTCCACGAGGGGAAGGGTAACTGTTAATGGGGTTGAAACCGAGCGTTTGTATGATACCGGCTTAAGTTTCGAATGTCTGGTGGGCCATCATCTAGTAAAGCCCGAACAGATGACAGGAGAATTTGTGGAGATATGTGGGGTGTTGAAGGGAGATGCTCCAATGCGCCTCCCAAAAGCGCAGATCGAGATAGTGTCGAAATTTGTCAGGGGCACGATCAAGGCGGCCGTAATGGAGGGGCCCCTTTTCGAGGTCATTTTGGGATGTAGGTATGTGTACCTAGGGGACCCAAAGGAACCGGAAGTAGTAGCCGCAGTGGTTACTAGGGAGCAAGCCAAGAAGGAGCGGGAAAAGGAAGCCCCCATTAATCCGTTACCCCAGGAATTGCAGGAGGCCCAACAACAGGATCCGACCCTGACGGCCTGTTTTTGGAAATTGCCCACGTCGAAGGACCCCAAACAAAAAGGGAATTTCTTCAAGAAGGACGGGCTGATTTATCGCAGAGAAGGAGGTGAAGAGCAGGGGCATAACCAATTGGTAGTGCCAGCCAAGTATAGGCTGCAGATTTTAGAAATGGGGCATGCGCTTCCATTTAGTGGACATATGGGCCAGGGGGCCACCATACACAGAATATCGGCCCATTATTTCTGGCCGGGAATGACGCCGGACATCATAAGATTTGTGAAATCTTGTGCTCAGTGTCAGAGAGTGGCACCCAAACACTGGACACCCCCAGTCCCGTTAGGAGTGGTGCCCGTCGTCGGTCCCCCCTTCGAACGAGTGGCGGTTGACATTGTAGGCCCATTAGAAAGAACTAAGCGGCGGAACAGGTTTATTCTGACACTAGTCGATGTGTGCACCATGTGGGCAGAGGCCATACCCCTGGCGGTCACTGACTCGAAGCATGTTGCAGAAGCCTTGCTGCAAATCTTTACAAGACTGGGATTTCCTTAGCAAGTGTTGACAGATAATGGCTCCCAATTTCGCAGCTTGTTGATGGAGGAGATCTTCAACATTCTCCGGACCCAACACATACATACCAGTCCGTATAACCCGGCAGGAAATGGTCTCGTGGAGAGGTTCAACGGCAGCTTGATGACGATGTTGCGCAAGTTAGGGCAGGAGCGGCCAGAGGACTGGGATCTTTTTATTCCCGCCGCCCTGTTTGCGTATCGCGAAGTCCCCCAAGCTTCTACAGGCTACCCGCCAGCCACCCTATTGTTCGGGCGGCCGATCAAGGGCCCATTGGAGGCTCTGTTCAGGTCTATGACAGATCGGAAGGCAGATGAGACAACGGTGTCGGCCTCCAAATATGTTGAAGAGCTGAAGGAGCGACTACAGTTAGGTTGGAAAGTGGCCTCAGATAACCTCCGTAAGGCTCGCGCAAAACAGGCGCAGAGATACAACAAGACGGCCAAGGAAAGAGAGCTCCAGGTAGGGGAGAAGGTCTTGTTGTTACTTCCCACCGGAGAAAACAAACTGCGCATTGGATGGCAGGGGCCTTTCGAGGTGTTAGAGAAAAATCTCTACCACTAACTACCGAATCGCTATCAGGGGAAAAAGGAAGATATACCACGTAAAGCTCCTTAAGAAATTTTTAGAACGAACCCCACCATCTCAAGACCACCTGTTAGCATTGGCGGTAGCTATTGAGGAAGAGGACGACCCAGAGAATTACGGAGAGTACCCCCTACACCAAACAGAGTCGTACCGAGACGTGAAATTTGGGGACAATCTTTCAGAAGGAGCGGCGCGAGAACTCAGGACTGTATTACAACAATACACAGACGTTTTAACGGATAAGCCTGGACTCACCCACCTCTCAGAATTTGAGATGAAACTGAAAGACGACACCCCGGTACGGACTAAAATATATCCGGTTCCATACGCCAAAGCCGCTGCGTTACGGGAGGAAATTGAAAAACTACTGGCGGCCAACATCATTTCTGAAACCACATCCCTATACAGTTCGAGCGTGGTTCTCTTACAAAAACCTAACGGTGAGACCAGGCTGTGCATCGATTATCGATTGCTCAACACCGTAACGGAATTTCAACCGGAAGCCCTCCCCAGCCCTGCGGAACTGTTTTCCAAATTAAGCCAGGCAAAAATCTTCTCGAAAATAGACCTAAGTAAAGGCTATTATCAAATTCCGGTGAAAGAGGACGTCAGGCCGATGTTGCCCTTTAGCACTAGTGAAGGGCACTATACGTTTAATGTCATGCCGTTTGGGTTACATAATGCCCCGGGTGCTTTCACCCGAATGATGAGGAAGCTATTAGGGCCGTTGCAAAACCCCCACATTCACAATTTTATGGATGATATCCTCATCGCAACGGAAACGGAGGAGGAACACATAGCCACTGTCGCTTCGCTCCTCAGGAGATTGAAGGAGGCGGGGCTTACCGCCCGCCCGAGCAAATGTTTACTCGGGTTTGACACCCTAGACTTCCTAGGCCACACTATCGCCCACGGATGCATGTGGCCGCTGGACAAAAAACGTGGAGAAAATAAGGAAAGCAGCCCGCCCCATCACAAAAAAAGACACGAGATCTTTTATCTCCTTGTGCGCCTATTATCAAAAATTCATTCCGAATTTTAATAGCTTAACAGGGCCGTTGACCGACCTCACTCGGAAAGGTCAGCCGGAAAAAATTCGTTGGACAGCAGAATGTGAAGGAGCATACACCACTCTTAAAGAGCTGCTGACCAGTTCGCCAATACTTCGGCTCCCGGATCTAACAAAACCCTTTGTGTTAAGAGTGGATGCAAGCGCCATAGGAATTGGATCCACTCTTTTACAGGCCGACGAAGCACAACAAGGGCTGTTGTTCCCAGTCTCCTATGCCAGTAGGAAACTTAATGCGGCTGAAAGAAACTACTCAACAATAGAACGAGAGTGCCTTGCATTAGTTTCCGGAATTCGCAAACACCACGAATACCTATACGGGGTCACATTCATAGTACAAAGTGACCACGCTCCTTTGGCATTTTTGGGAGCCAACAAGCACAATAACGCTAAAATAATGAGATGGGCTTTATTGTTGGGCATGTACTCGTTTTCGGTACAATATATCCCGGGAAAAGATAATGTGGGAGCGGATTTCTTAAGCCGGCACTTAGCTCCGGAAGAGAACACGGAAAAGGAGGAAGTGCTCACAGACAGCTTGGTAGACAGGAATAAGGGCCAATGTGAAACACAGAGATTTCAGTAAGGAGATCGTTGCTCAATCTTTGAAAGGGGGGAGTGATGTGACGAGAGTACTGAGATTCTGTCTTTCAAATGGCCCATGTCGTTTTCTCCTTGCAATTTGTTCAATATATTTTAGGAGGGATTACAGGAAATCCTTCTCCATGTTTCTTCTCCTTCTATTATTTACGTTTTTTTTTCAAGATGAGATCACGAGGGAGTTTGATCTCATCTGCTTTATGGTTCTTCTTTATGTGTTTAGAATGGGGGTGTAGGGAATTAGAGAGTATTATTCTAGATTGAGATTATAGAGGCTGGATCAGGATTTGCACCTGTGTCCTTTTTTTAAAGAGATTGCGTGGCCATATACGCATTTTTCGGGAGTTAAATTATTTGCGGCCATTTTTGCTTCATTTCCGCAGTATAGGGCTAGGACCAATTCCCGGTTCTTTGTCTAGCGGGGACTGGTTGCATCAGAAAGATCTAAGGTTCTGATTGGCGGAGAGCTAACTGCAGTTGAAATGCAGAGCGCCCATTGGCTTTAGAACCACGCCGCGCATATGACGTCATGAAGTCGGCGCGTGGGGGCTTGAGAATAAATACGCCCGAACTTCATAAGTTCGGTCTCTAAAAATTAATTGCCAAGGCCGGGTTGCCAGAGTCAAGTCGATTGCCTTCAGTAGGACATTCGAGATTTGCAGGTGCCGGCTTTTTGTGGGAATGAGAGCGGAATTTTGAGACCACAAAATTTCTCCCACGGCAAAGTTTGGGCATTCGCAGAACCGCAAGGGTTTTACGTTAGTTGCCAGTAGTGGAAGGAGAGGAAGAAAATACGTTTTCCCAGCCAGGGGAAGACATTTTCCAGTGAATAGGATTTTTGTGGATAAATCCTGAGCTCTGACGCTCGCTACACACGCAGATTTGGCAGGCTGCCAGCGTTGTGGTAATTGTGTGTTCGTTTCTTCACGGCCATAATAAAGCCGACGGCCCAGTTATAGATACTCGGGCAGGTAATTTCAGAGTGGTAGAAGTCAGCTACAGTTCCAGTCCAGAATCCAGGGGGGTTCTGTTAAACCTCAGTCAAATCCAGAGTAGTGGAGAGAGATAGGGTAAACATTCTCTCTACTGAAGTCAGCACAGATAGGCAGAACTGTTAGTTTTGGTGAATCATAGCAGAGGACAGCTGCTGAAGTTTAGAGGTGCAGTTAGTGGTGTTCAGGAGATTCCAGGATAGGCTGTGTAGAACCGAAGTCTGTGCAGAGATTGTGTAGTCACTTCGCCGTCGTTCCAGCTATCAGTGGACTTAGAGTTAGAATTTAGAACAGCTAGTTTGGAGAGTAGGCGACATCAAGTGCAGTGTAGTTCATTTCAGTTAACCTTACCTTCTTTCTCCATACAGGTTGCAATTGTGGGAGAAGGGTTGGGGTGGATGCATTTTTTTAACTGTGCTTGATTTTGTTTCAGGAGTGCATCCTCGCATTTGATGTATGGGACATGCATATGTTTGTTGTTTATAGGTGTATAATAAACTTGTATAAATGGTAGCTGGCATCAGTCATTTCCTTTAGTACAGTAGCTATATGTTGTCTGTACCTTGGTGTTTGTGAATCTTAATTGAACCTTATCCCCATAGGGTAGTTAGAGGCGGTTCGAGGCCATAGCAATTTAAACGTCCGAAGTGGCGAGGAAAGAATCAACCTCGGTTCTCAACCTCGGAGCCAATGGTCTCAACTTTCACAGTTTGCACTATATTTCTATCTGAATCTATCATTTCAGTCTTTCTTCTTACTATTGTCTTGTCACTATATGTAGACAGTCTCTAGTCCTAAATCCATTTCGTGACAACCATCACTAACCAAGATCTGCTTACTCGTAGCAAGCATGAGGACACCATCATAGCTGGCAGACGCTGGAGCTGGGTTGGTCATGTCCTCAGAAGAGACCCCGATGCCATCACAAGAACAGCTATGCTTTGGACCCCTGAAGGAAAACGAAAGAGAGGCAGACCAAAAACAACCTGGCGGAGGACTGTGGAGGCTGAGATGCAAAGAATGAACCAGAGTTGGGGCACTGTACGAAGGATGGCCACCGACCGAGCAAAGTGGAATCAATTTGTTGTTGCCCTACAAGACGCCACTAGGCGTGATGGCCACTGACTGCTTTGACGGTCGGCGGCTAAGGATCAAAGAAGAAGAAAGAAGGAAGTTGACCACGTGATCTCTGTCACGATAGCTATAAATAGCGCGGTCAAGAAAAACTAAAGTGTCCAAATAATGTCCTAATATAACCGACTAGGTTGAACGGGACGCGCCTCGCCAAAACGAGGCAAAAGTTTTACATAAAAAAAAAAAATAAATAAATAAAGTGTCGCTCGCAAACAGCCGTGTTGAGGGTATAGGAACCGAAAATTAATTGCTTCAGATTTCAAAGTTATATTTCCCAGTCCAATGGAAGCTCCTCTTGACTTCTGTTTTCTAATTTGAAAGCATTGCCTATTCCTCTAACTGTTTATATTGTAGCCAAGGTGTATGTATGATTCTACTTCTTGTAGTGATGTCTCTTCGAGTGCAATATTGTTATCGTTTACTGCAATTATTAGCGTTGTCTTTGTTTTCTCCCTGTATATTTTCAGATCCACTAGCTATGACCTCTCTTCAACTATTTGAATTTTGTCTGGCATCTGATTACGGTTATGTACAGAAGAGCCAGTTCATCTGCAAAATTGCTAACTGTGCGTTAACTAGTGCTGACAAATTAATCTTTTAAGTAAAATAGTGTTTAATTAATGAGGCTTTTGCAGAGATTTTCCATTTCGTGTGATGTGTTCCAGCACGAGACAGGGCCCAACCTTTGCCGTACTCAACTAAATTCATTTGCATTTTACCTCCCTCTCCCCTCCCTCCCACACACACACACGCACGCACGCATTTACACACACACACACACACACATAACCCCCCCCAAAACCTTTTACCCCCCCTCCCCCCCAAACTCTGCTAAACGTGTGTCTTTGGGTCCCCATCAGGCTGTTGTCGCCCCCCTCACCCCCCAAAAAAAAAACAAAAAAAAAAACCCCCCTTTTTTTTTAAAAAATCTAGTTTTACACAGTACGGTTTATTTAGCATGCATTTCGTTTTTTTTAAGGTGTGCATTACATTTTTGTTAAAAGAAATACATAATTTAAAAAAAAAAACAAAAACAATTTAAACCAGTTAAAGGTTATAACAATTATCCCCCCTACAATCACATTTCAACTTAGATTATAAATAATAGTATATGTTACAGCGTCCACAAAAGACGTTCACCCAACCACCCCCCCCCACCACCCCCTCCCCCCAACACACCTTCCCCCAAGCCCAAACCTTGCCCCACCCCCCCCCACTCCAACCCCCACCTGCCCCCCCGCCCCACACCCACCCCCCCAACCCTCCTAACCTTACCTCCCCCCAATCCTTGGTCCCCCCACCCCCATCCCCCCCCTTAACCCCCCCCCACCCATACCCCCCCCCCCAATCTACACCCACGCTCACCCAGACAAAAAGCTGAGGTGCCCCCCCCCCCCGCCCACCTCCTCCCCCCCCCCCCCCCAACCCCCCAGCCACCACCCCCCCCCCCCCGAACCCCCCCCCCCCCCCCCCCCCCCCCCCCCCCCCACCCCCCCCCCCCCCCCCCATCCCCCCCCCTCCCCCCCCATTCCCCCCCCCCCACTCCCCATCTGTGAAAAGGTTTATTCCCACACGAAGATATTATAATTATCATTTGTTTGTGTTTCAGGAATCGGCAGCTTGATTCTCGACACGCCGGAATAATAAGCACAATGAATGGAAGTTCGTTCAAACGATAACTCTGTGTCGCACATACTGGTCTATACTTTATCGCCTGTAATGAGTGACGTATAACCGCTTATGCTTCAGCAAGAGCTCGGAAGCAACTTTTTGTGGAATCGATTCTGCGGACAAGCTCGTGTTTTGAATAATGTGATATTATTATTTATAATGGAAGTAATTTAATTCCATTTTATAATATTTAAACCGATTGTTACTTTTAGACGATATCGACAAACATGCTTTAAAGCTAAAACTTTCTTAATCTTGGATTTTCTAACCTTAAAGTTCTTTCCATATCGTTTTTTGAAATTTATAGCCACAGAGGTCATCTGAGATAATAAATACTTCATTGAACTTTAAAAAAAAATGCGTTCAGATTTGATACTGTTACGTTTTGCAGACGACCAGAGCTTTTTACACACAGACGTCAATGTTAACAAATTCAAATCTTGCACGTATACACAAGGCCTTAAAGATTTTTGTCAAAGTGATGCGAGGTCTCATGCTGCCATACGTTCTCTCTCTTCCCCCTCCCCCCGCAGTACTTTTGCGCTCTTCAAAAAAGTAGTCCCATTGCAGATACTGCTGTGAGCGAGTGGGGTCTTAGAGGCTTCACCCAAATAGGTCCACCTTTATGAGGTGGGGTGACAGTTCCCTTTCCTCGCTGCCTTTGCCTTCTCTAACTCAAGAGCAGAATCAGGTACCCATTTACAGCTGGGTGAACTGGAGCGTAACTCTACCAGGTTTCGATCCTGGAGCCCGGAAACTTTGCTGCCGAAAGGCACTAACCGCGCTAGCCAATCGGACGCTCTATATATTCTTACGAGACTAAATGTCCTGTTGTTGAGTTGGATCACAGCGTTGCCACTCCTAGGTGGATTCACCTAGATCTAGATTGTTTTTTTTTTTTTAAATCCCGTCTAGGTGTCATTTTCCTTTATTAGTTGAAGAACACCTCCTAGATTTCGCCCAAAATCGGCAAAAATAGCCCAAAACAGCCAAAACTCGCTAAAAATAGCCCAAGTTGCCGATATCTATTTTTTTTTTTTTCAAAATTCAGAGTGGATCACACTATAATTTCCGCAAATCATGTTCACTCTAGCATTTTACAAAAACATCACACATTTATATATTTTTAAATCTTATTGTAAGTAATTGTGTTTTCTTTATTCCTGTATAATTACAGATGGGCGCTAAATGCGGTTTTTTTTTTTTTTTTAAAGAAATAATGTAGACACAGACATACAGGAGAAGTTTTTTTTTCACTTTCAAATTTCCTGTTTCATTTTTCTTGTTCTTTTAAAATGTTAATGATTTTATTTTGTTTTATAAATTTCTGCAACCCCCCCCCCCCCCCCCTCCCCCCCGCCCGCCCCCCCCCCCCACGCCATGTGCCGCTGCCCTGCCATAAAGCCGGCACTGCATATACAAGTAGTAAAATAAAAATAAAACAAGAAAGCAGATTTTAACATAAGAAAAATCAAAAGTTCTTGAGCAAAAGCTCTTGACGTATGGATAGAAGAGAACAAAGAGGTAAGAAGAAAGATCAGAATTAATAAGAGGACATATGTTGATGAGTTGGCAAGACAGACAGAGGAAGATGCAACCAAAGGATGTATGAGAAAACCTGCACACAGTACAAAGAAGCTAACAAGGAAATACAAGCACACAAATGGCTTCTTCAAAGGCAAGAATGGAAACGTGCGTAGCAATGAAGAGACGAACAGAACATTTTCATGAACTTCTCAATAGATCAGCTCCACTAAATCCCACAAGACATCCAGCCAGCATAAAATGAACTACAAGTTAATTCATCATCATCATCAGGTGCCATCGTCACATCGATGGTCGGCTGCAATGGATTTCCAACGTCTTCTGTCTCTTGTCTTGATGGTGCACTCTGATAAACTCTTTCCTGTTCATCTCTTGATGTTGTCTTCCCACTTATGGCACTGTTTTCCTCTTGTGCGTTTTCCTTTAACTCTCCATTCTATTATGTTTTTCTGCAAGGTGTTATGTCTTTTTATGTGCCAAAATATTTTAGCTGCTTAATTTTGATCTCCTTTATTAGTTCTCTTTTCATACCTCGTTTTTTTTTTTGGACTTTCTAATTTATTTTCTTCTCTTTCCACGAGATGCGCCCCATTTTTCTATATCCACATCTTGAGAACCTCAATTCTTTCTTCCAGTTACTTATTCATTGTCCATGTTTCTACACCATACAGTAACGAAGAATATATATATAACACTTTATGATTCTCAGTTTTAATTTGTGAGTTAACATTTTAGATTCAGTATTTGACTCGTTTTGTTGAATGTAGCTTTGGCCATTCCTATTCTGTACTTGATTGAAACTCTGAAGCTCCATGGGAAAGACGATGCTTACATAATCTTTTATGTGCATCTTTAGCACAAATTATCTGTGTGCTACCAATTTTATGTATTTCTTCATTTTTTTTTTAATTACCAAAAATTCACAATTAAATAAAAATGATTTTAATAACACCCCAATATATGAACTCTTGAAAATGAGATATTTTAACAGTAATATACTTACATTAGTTACATTAACAAAATGTTCCTCAAATTAAATATAAAATGTTAGTTGTAACTTGTTACTGTTGAAAAATGTCACTTGTCAGAGACTCGGCATCCATGTCGACAACTTCTCCTTCGTCAAGATCATATGCATGAATTGACAACGTGGAATCTTGATTGTGAAGTTCCAAAATCTTTGCATATCTCTGCCGACAACGTCCTTCACGCACATCTTCAACCACGCTTTTACTAGGATTAAACTTATGACAAACTCCGTCTTTGGCAACTGCTTGCTTGGCTAGTATTCGATTGGAAACTGTTTCACACAAAAGCTTGTTGGTTTGTTTAGTTTTAACTAAGTTAACCTTCGAAAACACTCTTTCGACGCATGCTGAGGAGTGAGGTAGTGCCATAAGCGTGCACATGAGGTCAGCCAAAACATCAAATTTCTTCTGGTTATTAGCATCTGTTACTTGTTGCAGTCCCAGCCAGAATGCGGGCGGATCCTCATCCACTAGATGTCCAAGATCTTTTCGGTACGATGCCAGTTCTCGCCATTGATCAGACAGACGATCAAGGCTCTCTTCTGAAACAACTGTTGGGAACTGCGCTGCTAATGGAATGACAGAAGGTTTGTTGATATCGAGAGCTTGCTTTGGATCCAACAGCTGCATTTGCGCCAGAACACTGTTTTTTTCAAGTGGGAACCTGCGTCGTATTTGAGTACAAAGTTCAATCAGGTATGCCAATGCATCCTTGCGAAACTGGACTTCTTTATCTCGTAACGGTTGTCGCATTAACTGCGCTTCACATCGTCCACCCAGCTCAATGTAATTCAGTTTCTTGTGCACCTGTACATCCGAAGGATCAATGTCGGCAAGAGTGCGATGCTCATGCTGCAATACTTCCTGCCTAATAAACATACTGAGAAGAAAACGATACTCTCTTGTTACACTCGTGTACACTTTGTGAAGACGGAAGTTCTCGGACTGGAATTCCATGTTCATGACGTTAACTTTACCCAGTAAGTAGCCGACAAATAGAAGCATGTGCTTCGTGCCAACAGTGTTCATCGTCTGCAGGATTTGCCCCGCACCGTCGACGTTGTCCACTGAAGCTTCGGATTGGAAATACAAGTGCAGAGCATCCCATTGCTCAAGGATCCTCTCAATGACTGCTTCACGGGACAGCCAGCGTGTTTCACACAGCTTCAACAATTTATGTTTCTGGGCCTGAACTACATCTTGTATTAACTGGAACTGGAGATTTCTTTTACTACTACGCGAAAAATAGAAGCAGACATTCTTTATGAAAATTTCAAGCCAAGACGGTAGGTGGTTGCTGGCAGCATTTGCACAAAGTGCAAATGAATGACAAACACAGCCGAGAACAAAGACATGTGGAATCTCTTTCTTCAGATGTGCCTGTAAACCACTTGCAGTCCCCATCATAGTGGCACAGTTGTCTGCAGCAAAACCAATGACGTTACTAAGCGGGATTTCATGCGTGCTCAACAATTTCTTAACAGCTGTAAACATGCCAAGACCAGTCCCATCCTCCACCTCAATGAGGTCTAACAGTGAATCAACTACTTTTTTTGTTTTTGTGTCACAGAATCGCACAACGACTGCCAACATCTGGTTCGTAGAAATATCAGTACTCTCATCAACGATTATAGAAAATTTCTGATTTCTGCAAATGTTTATAACTTCAAGCCGCTCAAAATGAGCAATGCCGTACTGCATCACATAGGCAGCCTTGGTGCGCTTCAGTGACATATTTTGAGCAATTGTGCTGTCTGGAAATATCTGCTTGCAACATTCAATCAAATGATCAGCTTGCGAAAACGGAGTATTATGTTCTGCCATGAAAGCCGACAACACTATCTCCGCTTTAGCAATTTTGTCTTGGAGACAGGGCTCTTTTGGTTTGATGAAAAACTTGTTAATGTTCAGAGTTTTGCTTTTGGCTTCGAAGTTTTTCATGTGCTTCTGTGTGCTTTTATGTGTCAATAAAGCTGTTTTGTTGGCATTAGTTAATGTACAGGAACAGACCGTACAAATCGCAGCATAGCGGTTACCAGAGTCCGGCTTTATCCAATCCTTCAGTTCGCTGTCTGTTAGCCATTCCGCACAAAAAGCCTGCTGATACCATGGCTTCACTTTTTTACGCGGTGGCGTGTGTGTCGTCATGCTGCTACAACTACCAAGCGTACCTTCATCATCGCTCATTTTATAATCTTATAATAACAAAAAACAAAAAAAACAAAAAAACAACCCAATATGCTGTTTATCTGCTTAAGTCTAATAATGTAAAAAGAAGACTTTATAACACATCGCAAAAATGACCGAGTATTGCAGATGACAGCCATTAACAGAATAACAGGAAATAGATAGCTGATGTAAACGAGTCAAAAAAAACAACGTCATTGATGTGGTTAAAAACAAGAATTAAATTTAAGTGGAATAAAAAATATATAGCACATAATGTTTTACATTTAATTATAATATACATATAATGTATAATGCTCAGTGCACAGAATATACATACATTGTAAATGACCAATTGTCAAATATAGACAACTCAGTTCACGCAAGCATCTGCGTCCTCCACAGTCCAGTCAATGTCAGCAGTTCGTCGAATTTCAGATCAAACGGTCAGGAACCGGCTGCACGACTCTGGTCTCTGGGCTAGAAGACCCTACAGAGGTCCTGTTCTTACGGACCGGCATCGCCAGAACCGACTGCAGTGGGCGAACCAGCATCGTCAATGGACCGTTGGGAATGACTGGAGACGGGTTTGGTTTAGTGATGAATCATTTTTTGTGCTCCAGCGACACGATAGACGGAGAAGAGTTTACCGCAGAGTCCATGATCGCTACGCCCAGAACAGCGTTGATGAGGCTCCTCCACATGGTGGTGGAGGTGTACTGACGTGGGGGGCGATCAACTTCATGGGAAGAAGTGACCTGGTGCAAACTGAAGGACGCCTGAATGCCCAACGATACGTCGCTGAAATTCTTCGTCCTCACGTCCTTCCACTTCTGGCTGCACGAGGGTCGATTTTTCAGCAGGATACCGCTCGACCTCATGTGCCACAACTCACCACCCAGTTCTTTGCTGACAACAACGTCCAGACCAATTCGTGGCCAGCCATGTCATCAGACATGAACCCCATAGAACACTTATGGGATGAACTCGACAGACCACTCCGCCAGCGAGACGAGGCTCCAGCCAATCTCCGACAGTTGTCTCTTGCACTGCGGGAAGAGTGGGCAGCCATCCCACAACAACAGATCCAATGGCTAATCGGATCCATGTCAAGGAGATGTCGTTCTCTGATAGAGGCCAGAGGAGTCCATACACCTTACTGAAACGGAGGCCTCAGTCGCAAAGAATAAAAGTCCAAACCAAATTTAATGAACATCATTTCATTGCTAAAGTCTGAAAGTTTCTTCATGCCAAGATTGAAACATTAATTCCGTAAAATAAAATTTTGGTACAAGTTTGAAATTTGGTGTCCATTACCACTGCAATAATGTTGCGTTTCTTTTTTTGAACAGTATAGTTTACTTGCTTCACTAGTTCTTGTAAATCCTGTTCACTTTCAGCTAACAACACGGTATCATCTGCATATCTAAGGTTATTTATTGACTGTTGCTGTCATTTTCGACGGAGTCATCTGTCAAGTTATTTGCTTATGTTTGTATCATAAGAATAATTGTGTCTTTACCTGCGATGTCAGGTTGATTAGGGGTTGTCTTCCCTTGTTTATTCATTCATTGTGTTTGACCTTTAGGGTCAGAGGTTGACAGTTCGGCGTAGGCCTATGGGAAGGTTTTTTAAGCGGGAGTGAGATATACTTCCGGGAAGCCGGGAGGTCCTGTTTTTCTGAAGGGACCAAGAGTCCATTGTTTTTCGGGGAGAATCTTCGAAGTAACTGCTATGGCAGTTTTCCCCAGTGAATCTCTGTGCGTCGGGATGACGACAGAATTCCTTGTTTAGTTCTGAGGATTCATTTTCCAGGTAATACCGACCTTTATGCATTATTACGCTTTTCGGTGGCAGAACATGTAAAGGATTACCTAGGGTGACAGCAGCTCACTGATCCGCCATTTCAGAACTTATATATTTGTGCTCGAGGTAGCCATCCAAGACTGTTAGTCTTATATTGTCCAGAAATCCAGTGACGAAGATATATTGTGGGAG
Organism: Oreohelix idahoensis; assembly: GCA_024509875.1. NCBI lineage: Eukaryota > Metazoa > Mollusca > Gastropoda > Stylommatophora > Oreohelicidae > Oreohelix > Oreohelix idahoensis. The sequence goes on along the minus strand of JAMPIV010005864.1, from coordinate 82,370 downwards.
CCGCAGATTGGCGGAACTTCTATCTACAATAAGTATTACTGCAGGGTTGATGATAACCTATTTAACAGAAGTACACGGCCGACGTCAGAACGAGGCCTGTGCTTTCGGCTGTTATACTACAGCCTGATATGTGCAATTGGCGGGGAGTGCCAAGTTGCACCTGTGTGTCAAAGTAACTAAGGCATCTGACGCGTTTAGTCAGAGACGCCAAGGGCGACGCTACGAACTGTCATTATTGAAGAACTTTGCTATTGACCATGCACGTCTATTCTGATGTTTACCTTTTTGAATGCCAAATGTATACCTATCGATGTCAGGTCAGCATGACCTTGTTACACTGACTGTTCCTGTTGATACTATGTGTGTTCCCGTCAATAAATGTCTTGAAACATGCCTGCAGTGTCAAAGCATCCTTCATTACTGCATGTGAGAGTATGGGTTGCAGGATCTACATCTATACGAGCCTAAACACATTCGCGCCTTCATTCGCACCCACACTCAATTCATCATACGCTCGCACTACACATCTAACAACATGTATACTGTCTTGGGCCAGTGATCACATCAACAAAGAAAAAAAGACAGTTACAGTTCTAGCGTAACCCCAGTCTACCCTATAGTCCCGATTTTGACACCCTCTGATTTTCATCTCTTTTGGTTCCACTTAAAGATGCACTCTCCGTGGACAACAAGGTATTGAAGAATGCGAGAACTAAGGATGATTCATGCAGCAAGAATATGAGCTGGCTGGAGATGAGTTCAGATCTAAAAGAGGGGAAGGTCAAAACGGGCTAGTCCCAAACATGCCGTTCATGAAGTCGAGATGATTAGGTATGCGACTGGTCGATAAAGCCTGTACGATAGTCGCAGCTCCGGTATTATGTAAAACAGACATAACCGCATACCAATGTTTACATGAGCCATATCCATGTCATATTGCTGTAAATAAATTTCATTCCCTCCAAGGGAAGGGGGGAGGGTGGAGGGAGTTTTTGTTTTTTTGATTACTATTTATATACTATATGAAAATAGATTTTTAAATAAAAAAAAAAAAAACCAAAAAAAAAAAAAAAAAAAGATTGGGGGGGTTTTTGTTGGGGGGGGGGGGGGGGTTATTTTTATGTTTATTTTTCCCCCCCCCCCCACCCCCCCCACCCCCCCCTCATGGGAAAAAAAAAAAAAAAACAGCAACCCTTTTTTTTAAAGGGGGTGTGGGGGGGGGGGGATTTTGTTGCTTGTTTGTATAGAAAATTAAAAAATATATAGACCACCTCCTCAAAACCCGGTGTTGGTGGATGGGGTGGTGGTTGGCGTGAGCACCCTAAGTGAAATAAAATGTTTTCTTAGGTGATCAGAGGGACACAGCTCACCTATCCCATTGTATGGTAAAAAAGAAAGATTAATAATAGTATTGCAGATGCAGTGCCGCCTTTGTAGGAGAGACATGTTAACAACACTAGTACACTGTGGAATGGATGTGCTGGATGGGTCCATTGGATATGACCCAGCTCTTTATTTCTTATGTATGCTCTTGTGTATATAAAACACAGTCTAAATAAGATATCACCCAGGAGACATTGTTTCATTATTACAGGGTCTTATCTGGCCCTTGTCAGGTGCCAGAGCTCTATGTGAAAGCTGTTGAGAAGTTTTGGAGGCCAGTAGTGATAGGGGTCGCCAGTATCCCCCTATTACTTTTGGAGCAGTGGTCATTCGGCCGAAAGAAGTCAAACAGTTCCAGTGGGCCAGATAAGTGAAATATCTGGTACCCCAACAGTACATCAGCTATAAGAGCAGCATACCCCTGTATCCAAGAAATAAAATATTTCCATACTGAAATGAACAATGACATTAGTTTGTAAAGAGACTGGGAGTGATTATAAGAATCCCAAACAGCCATCCAGTGTTAGAAACCAGAAATAGACAGATTTTAGTAACACTATTAGTTTAATTTAACAGTATTTGTTTGGACACTTGTCCCTGTGGGTCTAAATTTACATTTGTATATATATATGTTGACTTCTTTTCATTTTTAAAAGTCCTGACCAGAAGAATACTAGGTTCGGGACCAAATAAATCATACAGAAAATTGTTAATTGTACAAAGTTATCCGAGGTGTTATTTCCTTAATCATAGACCTTAATACTTGTTTGTGTAGAGGTGTATTATTGTTAAAGTACCATCACACCACACTTGCATATCCCTAGACATTAGACGTAGCTATCATTCATACTAGTCAAGAATAAGTCTGCTTGAGGCCATAAGGTGGTAGCAGAAAGGTATCCTGATAACTCATCCTAAATTTGTTAGAATCAGGAACCTTCACAGCTGGCCTCATTCAGTACATTAAGGAAAATATCAACATCATTTCATAACATCAAAACCCATCACATCTTAGCATTTAATTTTCTATAATCCACACATAATCTAATGTTGTTATCTTTTTTCGTACAATGACAAGTGGAGAGGAATATGGAGAGTTGCTATTCTCGATAATTATTAAACCTAACTTTTGTTCTAGTTCCTGAGCTGTCTTACTGTGGTAATGAATTGGAACTGGATAGGGACATATACGAATAGGTATATCATCTGTGAGGATGATATCGTGATAGATCACAGATGTTCGACCAGGCAAATCAGTCAGAACATCAGAAAAATATTCTAGAAGATTTATACCTGCCGGTGTTGTTGTGAGGTTAAAGAAGGAGAAATAGATACATCTCGCCAAGATTCTGTAGCATTTAGAGTAGGTAAAGGAAATGACATGTGAATATCAGGAAAAGAAGATTCCTCCTCCTGTATCACAGATAGACTCGAATAATGACAAGAAGTAACTACATTGTCATCAAGATCATGAAAAATAGCTTGTAAATGCTCAGGACGAGTATGAAACTCCTTAAGCATATTAATATGAAAGATTTTCTTTTGACCCTTATCATCTAAACTGTAGTCTTACTTACTTACTTACTTAGTCGTTCCCCTTCTACCGTGAGGTGTAGAGGTTTGGAAGAGAGAGCGCCAGACTATCCTATCGGCTGTCTTCCTCCGGGCCTGGTTCCATTCTAGTCCTCGATCCTTCAAAGATTGTCTAATGTTGTCCTCCCAGCGGACTCTGGGTCGTCCTCGGGGTCTGGATCCTTGGCTCTTTGTTTCCCATGCTTGTCGTGGTATCCGATCTTCTCCCATTCTGCAGACATGGCCAAACCATCTTAATTGGGACTGTTCTACTTGGGTCTGCAGGGGGTAGGATTTAAGGCCTTGACGTATCGTCTGGTTGCGTACCATGTCTCTTCTTGTTACTTCAACCACCTTCCTCAGATACCTCATTTCTGAGGTTTGGATCTGGCTTTTATAGGTTGTAATCATTGCCCATGACTCGCATCCGTATGTCAAGACTGGGACATAGGTGGAGCGGTATACAGCCATCTTTGTTTTCTTACCAACCTCTCTCTTGCTGAGGAATCCTCGATTTATATCCTGAAAAAATCTCCCAGCTGCTGCTTTTCGAGTGGCCAACTCTTCTTTGATGCCTCCCTTTCGGTCTATAATAGCTCCGAGGTATTTAAAGTGGTTGACCTGCTCCAGGACCTGTTCTCCCAGCTTAATCTGATGTTTTCTTTCTTCTCGTGATATCACCATGGATTTTGTTTTAGCGCTGCTTATGACCATCCCTCTCTTCTCCAGCTCTTCCTTCCAGACTTGCAGGTTGGACTGGAGATGTGCCTCTGATTTAGCAATCAGGGCAACATCATCAGCAAATGCCAGCTCCGAAATATAGACCTGTCTCATCTTCCAGTACCCCACTGAATACTTTCTTGTTCTCTCCTTACATGCCTTGATGACATCGTCGATAAGGAGTATGAAGAGGTAAGGTGATAGGATATCACCTTGTCTTACACCGGTGGTGGTCCTGAACTCTTCCGACTTATGGTTTGCTGTCCTCACATAATTTCTGCAAGACTTGTAGAAGCTCTGTATAGCATGAATCAGAGGTGCTGGAATATTCTTCCTTGCCAAACAGTCCCAAAGTTTGCTCCAGGGGACCCTGTCAAACGCCTTTTCCAGATCTATGAAACAAAGATGCATCTCACTCTTATACTCAAGGGCCTTTTCACTCAGCTGTCTGAGTGTGAAGATTAGGTCTTGAGTACTTCGGTTTGCTCGGAATCCGCACTGGACCTCATCCAATTGTGGCTCAGCTAGGCGTCGGAGTCTCTGCTCTAGGATTCTAGAGTAGATTTTACCAGGGACACTGAGAAGGGATATGCCTCTATGGTTTCCACACTGTCGATTGTCACCCTTTTTGAAAGTTGGTGTTATGATGGCAATCTCCCAATCCTTTGGTATTGTCTTATTGTACCACGCTGCCTGTAAAACCCTTAAGAGTAATAGGTCGCCTGATGCTCCCATGAACTTAACCATTTCTGGTGTAATACAATCATGCCCTGCTGCTTTGCCCATCTTGATTTTCTCCAGTGCTGCCTTCAGTTCTTCCATCTTTATGTCATCTTCACCATCATTGGTTTTCTCTTCTGTGCTAGTGTTTATCATTTCTGATGCTTCACCATGCTCACCATCCAGGAGTTCTGAGAAATATTCTTTCCATCTTCCCATTACTTCTTTCGGGACAGTAAGCAATTTGCCTTGCTTGTCCTTTATAAATTTGAGAGGGCATTGTTTTTCCTTCCTCATGTTCTTTAGGGTCTTATAGAACAATTTATGGTTTTCTTGTGCATCTTTTTCTAGCTTTTCTCCAAATTCTTCCCAGGACTTCTGTTTTGCTGCTAGCACTTTATTCTTTGCTTCTGTTCTGAGTGTCACATATTCTCTATATTTTTCCATTTGTCCTGTTGTGTTTTTAGCTCCTAAGTATTGTTTCCATGCTATTTTCTTCTCTCTTATTTTCTCTTTGACTTCCTCTGTCCACCAAGGTGTCCTCTTTCTCTTGTTCCCAAGTCGGACTTCACCGCATGCTTCTGCAGCAGCTGTCTTTATGATATCCTTGAATTTAATCCAGAGGGTTTCCAAGTCATCAGGTCGTTCTTCTGTGTTGCTCACCGCTGTCTCAGCTTGTAGGTCCTAATGCTCATTTCTCCTGCTCGTTTACTTGGTTTCTTGCGTGATGTTGGGCAGTTCCTAGGCTGAGCAACTCTTTCAGTTGTTCTTTTGATTGTTAGCAGGTACTGATCACTTCCAATCTCTGGCCCCCTCCAGACTCTATCATCTCGGACATATTTGAATGAGCTTCTCCGAAAAATGGCATAGTCGATCACTGACTTCTCATTCTTTGTTGGTTCACATCTAGTGTATGCATGTATGCGCTTATGGGGGAACTTTGTGTTTGTAATGATCAGATTCTGCTCACTGCAGAATCTAAGGAGTCGCTTTCCATTGTCATTGGGAGTATCTTCTCCATATCTTCCGATAACTCCACCCCATCTAGCATGGTCATTTCCAACTCTGGCATTAAAATCTCCGAGCATGATAACTTCATCTAGGCAGTCATCCACTGTCCTTTGAAGCAGCTCGAAGAATTCCTCCTTGACCTCTGCTCTCTCATCCTCATTTGGCCCATACACTATGACCAGGTTGACTATGGTTTCTCCTTCTTTTAGTTTAACAACCATAATGCGCTCCGAGACAAAGTTCCATCCCTTGATATTATCTTTTGATTTTGGGCCACAATGCAACCCACGCCCCCTTTAGCTCTTTCAGATATGGGTACACCACTGTAGAGCAACGTGTTGCCATCGAGATCCATGACTCCTTGTCCTTTTTTCTTTGTTTCCGTTATAGCCAGGATTTCTAGTTTTGCTTTCCTCATCTCTTCCACCAGCTCCTCTTTCTTCCCATTTATACTTCTTGTGTTCCAAGTTCCATAAGTCGTAGTCCGTAGTCCGTTCCAGTTCGTCGCCTTTAGAATCCGTCCGGTTTTCTCTCTTGTGTTGCTAGTAATCGTGATTTAAAGCAAACAGGTGATTGGCCTGTTGTGCCTTTGCATGGTGGAGGGGCTGCCTCCTTACGGCCTCCATGCAGGCCGCCCTCTTCCTTTTTCATCCGGGTTTGGGACCGGCATTGGCGGAGTTTAAAATGTAATCAACATCAGAAATCCTATCCATTACTTTAAATGGACCATTCCACGCAATGAGTAAGTTATTATCTTTCCGTGGAAGGAACACAAAAGCTTCATCACCCGGAAACAGTTGACGTAGACGCCTATTTTTATTTTGAAACACACGTGATTTATATTTGGCAGCCTCTGACGAAGCTGTAGCCAACTGACAAGTGTCGACAATTTTCTTACGTAAGTTGATAACGTACTCATAAGATGACTGTGTGTCATGAGTCATCTCAGAGTCTACAAGTAGATCTTTAATTAGACCCATTGGACCCCTTGGTGGAGCACCAAAAACAAGTTCAAAGGGAGAGAAGCCGGTCTGTTCATGCGGCATTTCTCAATAAGCAAAAAGCGCAGCTGGTAGGATACGGTCCCAATCTTGAGGATACTTAACCGTAACCTTGTGCAACAGTTGTTTGAGTGTTCTGTTGAGCCTCTCAACAGAACCATTGCTCATGGGGTGATATATGCTACTTAGACTTCTACCTATATCAAGAGTTTTCATGATATCAGTCATAGTGTCAGAGACGATTTGAGACCCATGATCAGAAAGTATCTTCCGAGGAAACCCAATTCTGGAAAAGATTAGAAGAAGTGCATCCGCTACGTCAGATGTAGTAGTATTTTTAAGAGGGATGGCTTTCGGCCATCGAGTGCATAAATCAATGCACGTGAGGTCAAATCTGTGACCTCTAGCAGAATGTAGTAGAGGACCAATAATGTCAATTGCCATCTTGTCAAAAGGACGGACCGAGATGTCACATGCTTGGATTGGAACAGTATGGAACGCTCCTCGAGACTTGACTTCCTGGCAGGTAATGCAGGAACGTACGTATAACGATACGTCTCGGGAAACACCAGGCCAAAAGAATGAAGATAACACTCTAGAACGTGTACGAGAGTAACCCATATGACCCGCGCAGTGTGAGTCATGTGCATGTTTTAAGATATACGGCCTCAAAGCAAAAGGAACCATTACCTGCTGTTTGACCTTAGAATGATCCGTAGAGTTTCTAAGTAAAATGTCATTTTTAATAGTAAACCAATGTTTACGACTGGAATTGAAACCAACACCATCATTATTTTTGACCAAAGCAAACATTTTTTAAGGAGTTATCTTCTCTTTGTTTTGTGGCGAAGGACACTCTATCTATCACTGGATGGACTTCAGTGTCAGTCTGAGTCAATGTGTCAGGCTCTGTACTATGTTCACTCTCTAAAGCTTGAGCCTGGGCTCGTGTTGTAACAGCCTTGGAAATCAACACATTTTTTCTTTCCCAATCCACAATTTCCTCTGGTGTGCAGTCTTTACTCCCATGAATACGACCAACTGTGAGGTCAGCTACTGGATTTTGCAATAAACATACATTAACTTTGCCTGAAAAGAACGGTGTATGTACATCGATTATGGCCGTGGGATAGTACTCAATCGTACCCCCGAATGTAATACACTTCACACTTTTACCAGTAGAATAACTAGGGTGAACAAGAGACTGTCTAATGCCGATGGTTGTAGATCCCGAATCCCTCAAAACTGATACCATAGTACCATTGACCAAACCTCTGTTAAATATCAAAGTCCATGTACCATCATTAGCGGAGAGACTAACAGCTGGGAGAGGGTGTCCACACTTCAGAACTGTAGTGCTGTCCTTCTGAAAAATAGTTAGGCATTCTGGGCAACTATTTGCCACATCTAAGTCAAATGAACAACATGCAGACGAATGTACCTACCCAAGGGTACACTGCTAGTCAGTGCCGCCCCTGCATTATGTTCGAACCTCTGTGGTCCACGTGAATGAGATCGTTGTCTTTGGCGATCAACAGAATTATTTTGATGTCTGCCATTTTGACTATTATTCCTGTTTTTATAATATTGATTTGTATTACCCCAATTATTATTGTTATGGGGAATGAAATTACCTTGTTTCCTCCAGTTTGATCCCTGTTGAAAATTGCTGTTATTCTTATATTGAGGTGACTGGTGTCTAAACTGTTGTCGACCTCTACTGAAATAATCATGCTTGTTAAAGTTATTATTTCTATAATAATTGTTGTCATTATTTCTTTTATGTATAAAATTTATGTCTAGACTTTGAGATCTTGCTCTATTGTTATTATTCCACATTGCAACCGAAGCAGCTGATAAAGCTTCTCTTAATTGAGTGTTTGCAATGCATGATCCGGGATGTGCATTGCAGAATTGGACTCCTATTTCCTCTAGAACAGTTAAAGTTGGTGGTTTACGTTCCTATAAGAACGACCAAAATGGTTTGCTTACTGAGGATAATACTTTATCCCTCAGCATTAAATCTACAAGCTTATCATAGGAGTTCTCAATACCTGAAAGTTCAATCCATCTATTAAAAGTAATCCTTATTGCAGCAATAAATTCAGAGAAATCGTTGCTCGAATCGGGGATCATTGTTTTAAATTTGACTCTATAACCTTTTTCGTTGAGTTGGAAACGTTTCAACAGTACTACCTTAGCAGCTTCATAATTATTTCTGACTGACTCATCCATTGTACTGATGGCAGTCATAGGTTCTCCACTCAAAAATTGCAGTAATTTGCTGACCCATAGAGATTTATCTAATTTATGTGACATGCATACCCCCTCGTACCTAGCAAGGTAACATGATATATCGTCAACCGATGGGTTGAATACAGGTAATTTAAACCATTCATTACTCTTATTATTTATTACCAGATGAAGAAGCAGTATTTGAATTCCCAGTATTACCATTATTTGTTAGTTGAGCTTTTAATTTCAATTCTTCCAACCGAAGAAGCAATAACTCTTTTTCTTGTTGCATTTTTCTCTTCTTCAATACGTCTTATTTCCTACCTAGCTTCTTGTTCAGCTCTTTTCTTCTCCTGTTCAGCTCATCCATGTTTCAATTCAGCTCTCTTTTTCTCGTCCTTAGCTTCCTGTTCAGCTAATTCCTGTTTAGCTTTTGCTAGTTCAGCTATAGCAAATTCTCGAAGTGCCTCCCCTTTGTGGGCAAATTCTTTTCCAATCTTCATACAAGTTTCTAAATTCGCCATGTTAAATAACTAATGTACTCACTTTGTCAACCAGGTAACTGGCAAATTGCTTTACAAATTATTTGTAAGCCCAAAAAAATATTTTTTATTAATATTTTTTTATACTATGCCCTACTCAGGCTAAGTAACTAGTGGCTAATGACCTACTAGTGCAATGCAATCACTTTATTGCAGTCATATTATAATTTTCATAAATATTTATGTAATTAATATTAATATCATGTTATGAAAGGTTAGTAAAGAAAATAGAACAGAATTAGTAAACAAAAGAATATTACAAACAATACCACACCATAAGATCGAATTACAAACAGCAAAACGATTGTAAGAACTGAATAAAATTCTACAAATGACAAAAATCACGACAACTGAAACTAGGTTAAATCACAACAGATCTAAAAATAGACTAGACAAGGACCCATTTTGACAAACAGCTGACATATATAACTGAAAGATAGCTAGGTTAGACTTACGATATATGACAAACAAATGACAAAACTAAGCAAAAATGAAACCAAGTACAATGAAAATACAGTATAGATGAACCAGACTTCACAGCTAAACATCAAATATTGATCAAAATCCAGTAGCAAACAGAATAATCGGCGACTTCAATCAAGCCGGTCTTTTGCTCAATGAAAATGATCAAATGTCCTAACGAAACGACCTTGGATCTCTGTGGTCAGCCGAAAGCGACATTACAGAGGTCCTAGGTTCCCGCCAACCGCCCACGAATATATACAACAAATATACATATAATTACATATAACATACATAAGCAAATATATAAGCGAGAAGGATTGCCTACAGGACAATCTGGCTAATTAAAAATTTTCAAGCCCAAAAAAAGGGTACATAACAAGCAGCCGAAAAACATCTTCGGAGATATTCGTATGCTCCATAGGCAACGTCATGAACTAGATTGGTGACTTGAATCATGCTTCAGGCCTCGTATGAGTGGTTTATTTGATCCAGTAAGGCCACTGGAAACTTGAAAACGTTTGATCATTGATAGACCGGACATTTTGTTGGAAATCGTCAGGGCGTTGTCATGACAGCAATTACGCATGCGCCGTTCGTTGAAGTTGATGAAAATTTTCAATTGACAGGAACAGTTTTTTTTTAATTATTTGAAACAATCCTTTCCCAGTTTTCGTCTTGTTGATTTGTTGAAATTTCTGGACTATATCGTTCCCCATCACACTGGGCCACCATGTTGTTATGTGTCTTCGGGGTTTGAGAAGAGTGGAGAGTAATCGTGCTGAGTTGTTATTTGAATGGCATAAGTGTCCAACACAACAATGTGTCAAATTGAATAAAGTTCACGACGCTCTTCTTGGCTGGGTCCACAAACATTGACATTCAATGACGGACATCATATGAATTCATGGCAGTAATTCAGTACATATATCAATGCGTTCTCCTACAGTCAATAATGTATCGTCACATGATAGCCTATGTACCCGCAATGTCGGCAAGGCGAAATCATTGGGGTAGTGACAACTGACAGCTGGCGATAAAAATATAATTAATATTGTGGCCGTGCGTGTTAATGTAGTGTTCGTATAGCGATTCGAATCACTGCCCTAACCAGTAGCAGTGGTTGTATGGTAATAAGAAAACTTCCTTCTCCTAAAAGACTGTACATTCCTCATACCAACAGTTGATCATCGATTTCAAGAGGACAGCAGTAAAATATTCAACGTCGAACTTTATTTACATAAGATAGCAAATATTAATAAAATGATGCGCTCAACCTTCCTCTTCAGGTTGGTGTAACATAGGTTTTATGATCATTATATTGCCTATATCTTCTTCTTTTTCTGTCACCCGTATCCTCTATTTTTATTATCACTCTTTACTTTTTTCCTGTGTTTTTCGCATTCGTTCGTTTGCGACTATATATATTACTATTTTCCCATTCTAACGTTTACCTGTTTCTTTTCTCAAAAACTGAGAACGCAGTTATGACGTAACGTGTCAGTCTCTACAGAGACGGGAGAGAGTTAAAATGTATTCTATTTGCATTAGATGTCAGGACACGAAACTGTGACTTTCGCTTATCTCAGACATACGAGCAGACTATGTCTGCACTTTCAGCTGACAGGCGCAGTTTCTGCGGTTGAGCGCTCAGGAAAGGCGCGATAAATGACGTCTCCTTGGCGCAGTTTGAGACATTTGTCTGGAAATTCCACCTGACACGACCCTCATTGCGGGCCATGGTCAGCGTGAAGTGTGAAAACTTCCGGGGCATTGGAGACAAGCCGTCTGAGACTCGCAACTGACACGCGCACTCGCGGTCAGTAGGGGGCAGTTACGGCACGCGTTTAAGTCTTCTAGTTACGTAAGTGTTATAGACGGAAAGGGGCGATTATTTCGTTTTGCGAAATAAACGTCCACATCTTTGTCTGTTTGAGAGATATTAACCAGAGTTTGAAACTAGATTTTCATTCTCGCTCCTATATTCGCAGTAGACAGGACGTTTCGTGCTAAGAGAATAAGCTGTATAGCGAAGTCTTAGTTTGTTCTTGGCAAAAATGTTGCCGAACTTCTAGACTACCAATAAATATAAGCATATAATTCTAGTTTGTGCGATCGCCTGTAAATTCTGTGTTGAGGTAAATATTATACATATTATCTAGTATTTCGTGAAGTGTTTAAAGTGTTAAATCGCTTATTTTATTTCACAAGTTAGATTTGGTGCAGAGCGCTTAATATATAAGTCTGTATTATTTTCTAGTGACGTGTTTCAGTGGAAAGCATTAATAAGTCTAATAATAATAATAAACTCTATAATACACTGAACTAACACTGGCTGTTAAAGTTAAAGTTTAAAATTTTTTTAAATTTATTAGTCCTGAACCAATTGTTTCTTTTGGTCAGAACATATGAAATGATAGGTATTTATCAATGAAATGCATATATATATATTGCATAATCAAATATAACTTTTGTACATAGGTATATTATTACAATGGTTAATATTAATAATATCTACACTGTCTTGGGAAAACTAGCACTGGATGGTTAGTTGGGGTGGCGTCATCATGCACAATCTATGGTTACAAAGTCATAGTCCTTGACATATGGACTGATGTTAATATTTATATAACAAGATTTATTTCTTTATTGAGGGTGGAAATAGTTTATGAATCTCCAGCAGGCCAGGTTGCACTTTACTGGCCTGTAATGATGTAGTACATAATTCTTGTGGCCCACTCCTCTCAGTAGCTGGAGTAAAATGTTAGGCTGCACAGACACCCGCTCTTGTACTTCTACAAGAGTATCTGGCACAATCGTAGTGCCAGATCAGAAACTCACAATTCAGAATTGAGAACACAGTTACTTAGGACTAGCAAAACTCAGCTGAGCTGCTGGCTAGATTAGGGCGTCCCACTGATTTTTATTTATTAATTCCGGGAAATCACCTCTAGCAGTCAAGAACTGTGTTAATGGACAGTCTTTTATCAAATGGTACAAGTGTGCGTCTCTCATTCACTAATATAAACACTTCTGTCCAATCAACGAACTTCCCCTCTAACTTTTTTCAAATATTCAAACCAAAAGTCAAATTTCAGTCAGATCTCAGTCAAGTGTGTATTATTTTCTGTTGGTCCGTCTGTCTCTACTTGGTTTTTCCACAAAAATACACTTGTTTCTTGGACTAACTACATGCAAAAACTGCACAAACCTGCCCCCCTAAGTTATTTTTAGCTACTATCCTCCGACTTTCCCCTCTAGTTCATTGCAGTCTGATTTTTGCATTTTTAGGCTCAAGGACGCCAAAATGTAACTTTAGTGAAAGTATGCACAAATAACTGTTCGCTAGTCTGATGTGAACAATACAGTCTTTCGTCAATATCTTCCGTGTTATCTGTCCGTCTGCGTAATTAAAAATATATTATTTCTCTGCTCAAGATGGGCTATCAAACTAGCTAGGTTTTATTTTCATAACTTTATTATTAAAGAAAAACCTACTTTTCTCAAGGTTAGTTTTTGAAATTTGTTTTTTGAAACTTCGTCCACGGCGTTTGCCGCTATATTCAAACAAAACAACCAATTCCTTACATTGTGTCAACTAGTGGCGTGATTTTTTTTTCTGTAAACTACAAATTGCGTCTTTTTGCTTTTTAGATTCAAACACGTGTTCAGTCATATTTTTTCCCTTTTATCTCCGTTTCCCCCCGTCTAAAAGGGTAAACCGTTTCGTCTGCATGTCTAACTAGTTAGTTTCAATGGCGGTAGAAAGCGCTGGCGTAGGCGAGAATGTATCCTCGTATCTTACGTATAATTTTATCCCTACAGTTATCTTACCCGTTATCTTTATAATTGGAGATATTTTAACGTTGTATCACTGCATTTTTCACCACACATCTCCCCACCTGAGAACATGCACACATGCAAGTTCCAAAAGCAGTGATACACATAGATAAAATTACTCCTCCCGCCTGCCAACTACTCTAATTTTGATCACAGGGGTGCCTACTGAGGAAATCTGCACCGACATTCTGTGACCCCGGGATATATTCAATATTAAACTGATAAGGTTGCAATAATAAAGACCATCTTAACAATCTTGCATTTTCATGCTTGGCCTGAGATAAGAACACTAGGGGCTGGTGATCCGTCTGGACCACAAAAGTCCTACCATACAGATAGATTTGGAACTTTTTTATTGCCCAGACTAACGCTAAACATTCTTTTTCGCTTGTGGAATATCATTGCTCCGCTTTGTTCAACTTGCGGCTTGCATAAGCGACTGGGTTCAGTTCACCATTGGGTGACGAGGACCTTTGCAACAGAGCCGCCCCCAGGCCTACATTACTTGCATCTGTTCTCACCACAAAGTCCTGAGTCAAATCAGGCAATTTGAGAATAGGCTTGCTAGTGAGTTTTTACTTTAACTCTTGAAATGCCAATTCACATTGCGCAGACTAAACAATTTTATCTGGATTTCCTTTGCGAGTCAGATCAGTCAGAGGAGCACATATAGAGTTAAAATTTTTGATATATTTTTGGTAAAACCCACATAACGACACGAATGATCGCACGTCTTTTTTTGTTTGGGGTCTAGGTGCTCTCTGCAGTTTTTCCAAGTTCTTGGGGTCAGGGGTCATGTTACCCTGATATACAGTATGTCCCAAGAATTCCAACTCCTTGCATTCAATACAACATTTTGTTGGTCTAGCAGTTAAGTTCGCTTCGCTAAGCCTATCGAATAACATATTCAGAGAGTTAATGTGTTCCTCAAATGTTTCTGTGGTGACAAGAATATCATCCGTGAAATTTGTGATACATGGATTATTCAAGGGATCCAACAATTTGCGCATCATCCTAGAAAATACACTCGGAGCATTTTTCAGTCCGAATGGTAGCATGTTGAATTCATAATGTCCTTCCGAGGTGCTAAAGGCTAAATAAGGTCTAACTTCAGGCTTCACTGGAATCTGGTAATAGCCTTTGCTAAGATCCACCTTCGAAAAGTATTTTGCCTTGTTCAATCTGGCAAATAACTGTTTTGTGTCTGGTAATGGATCCACTTGTCCTTCTGTGACAGCATTCAGTTTCCTGTAATCTATGCACAGTCTATGTTCCCCAGACGGTTTCCTCAACAAAACTACACTGGAGCTAAAAGAAGATTCACTGTGTGAAATAATCCCTTCTTTCAACAAATAATCTATTTCTTCTTTCAATGCCTTCTCCTTCGCGAACGGAACAGAATAGGCTCTCATACAGATTGGGTTTGAGTCTACCAGCTTCATGTCATACTGTAGCAAATTTGTATGTCCTGGTTTATCTGTTAATACATCTGTATGTTCCTCCAGAACCTGTTGAACTCTCTCCCTCTGATTTTTAGTCAGGTGCTTACTGATTTTTACTTGTGCAGCTGTCTCACAAGGATGTAATGGGTATTCATGTGAGGTGAGTGGTTCCTTTTGCATTTGAGTTGCGATAGCCAGGGTCAGTAAGGGGGTGCTTTCCTGGAGTGGTCTGTCCAGATACTTCTTTAAAAGGTTTACATGATATACCTTCTCCTTCCCCTTTTTGTCAATTTTATAGTTTGTTCTAGGCACCTTCTCTAGAACCGTATATGAACCTTGCCATCCAATTTGCAACTTATTCTGGCTGCCGGGTAGTAGAAGAAGCACCTTCTCTCCCACAGCTAGTTCTGTCCTTTGCTTTCCTATTAAAATACGCTGCATGTTTCTTCCTGGCTTGTCTCAAATTATCATTTGCCAGTTTCCATCCAGCTTTTAGACGAGTGGTCAGCTCGTTCACATATTTATATGATGAGGTAACAGTCTCTTCTGCTTTCTCATCTGTCCAGGTCCTTAATAGTTTACATATGGACTTTTAAATGTTCATACTTATTTTTCATGGCACCCGTCGGGCCCTTTCCATTAGAAGCACTATAGTGAGGACTTTTCTTCCTAGAATCATCACTCACAAATCGACCACTACCAATTTTTTTCTTGGGTTTGTCCCCCACTTTAGATTACTTATGAGAGATCTTCGCTCTCTTTTAGGTTCCTCCAGTTTATATAAGGCTGACCGAGGGATTGTCAGCTTATTCTGGGGTAAAATTACTCTTTGTACTCGTCGCATAGTAGCCATGTTAATACATTCAAGTGAAGACTGGGTGTGAAAAGGGGGCTCCCATTCCACTTTATTATAATTATTTTTCCTTCCAGGCCTAAGTTTGCCCCGTGGCGTTTCTAGGTCCTGCACATTTTTTCCCTTTGTGGGTGTTCCCTCATGAAATACGCCACATGCTTCTACAAAGTTCTCAATGTCGACATTTACGTCGGGCCAATAATATTTTCGAGCAACCTTTTGGCTGATGGTACCTACTTTCTCATGGTCACCATCTTTTCCAACATGTAAGCTCCTTATTAAATTTGCCCTTTATACCTTGGGAAGAACCAACTGTCCGTGACCAGTGGATCTAGTTCCTGTCTTCCTGTATAATACTTTGTTTTTCAGATAATAATCTCCCTTGCTTGGAGGTGTGTGGCATTTAGGCAATTTCTTGAAACATGGCTTGAGTGTCCTATCCTCAGCCTGCGCCTTCCTCATCTCTTCTGGATGAGCATTTATAGGTTCACCTTCTTCCTCCTTCTTCTGTGACCTGGTCTGCACTGTCGCCATGATCACAGGTCTCTCGGGATTCCCCAAGAAGACGTATCTACACCCCAATATCAGAGGGTAGATTGGTTCATCTATCACTGCTGCTCTGATTTCTCCTTCCACATAGCGAGTCTTCACCGTTATCCTTGCGATGGGAAGTGTCATGAGTGGTATGTCCTTAGTCGCCCCTTGTATTTCCACTGTTTCTGTGGTATACTGACTTGGGTCCACTAGGCTAGACTTCACAACTGAATCATAATCCAAACCTGTATCATATAGGCACCTTATGGTGACCCCATTACAAATAACATCCTCACAAACTGGGGGGTGATAAGGTTCCTGCTGTCCATTAGGATTAACCTTTAATCTTTGTTTCCCCGATTTCATTGCAGCAATGTTTGAAGGTTTCCTTTTACAAAATTCGGTGTTATGGTTGTCTTTCTTACACCATTTGCACCATCTCTTTCCTTGGTTAAACGGTTTTCTTTCGTTATATTTTTGGTCATTGAACTGTGAGTTTCTATCACGATAATCATTTCGTGGCCTATCAAAGTTTGTTCTGCCTTTATTACCTTGTTCTCTCGTATCAAATTTACTAAATTGCTGTGGAGCTTTAAAATTTTCTATATGCTTCTTTTTAGTGCCACTTACCTCTGCCTGGGCTGCCTGATACCTCTCAGCGACATTTAAAACCTCCCCCAACCTCTCTGCACCTTGTTCCATGAGAAATTTTCTCAGGTCTGGAGCCATGGACTCTCTTAATTGCTCTATCATGATCATCTCTTTAAGATCTTGGGTCTTCCCCAGAGCAGTCCATTTCTCCAAATAGATTTCCAGTCTGGCAGAGAATTGGTGGTATGTCTCCCCAGACAACAGTTTGGCATTTCTAAACTTCTTACGATAAAATTCACCATTCTTTTCATATCTCAATAACAAAGCCTGCTTTAGCATGTCATAATTGTCTTGGTCGTCTCTGTGCATCTTAGCAAAAACTTCATAAGAAGTACCTCTCAGTCCCTGGGATAACTTAAGACTCCACCTCTCTCTCTCTAACCCATACGTAGTAGCTAATAATTCGAATCTACTGAGGTACCCCTCGATGTCATCGTCTTTCTCAATAAAATGGTCTAAATGAAACCCCATAGCTGAGGTTGAGGCTCCCTGACTAGGCGTGGCATCAGAGGGAAAGGGGCTGGCACCATTTTCAGGAGCATGGCCTTGTAATTCCAGCTCCCTTAGTCGTAACTCGTGCTCCCTTTGCAATCTTATATCTTCTGCTTCCCTTTCGGCAGTCAATCTCTTTTCTTCTGCCTCCCTTTGCTGTCGTTTTTCTTCTGCCTCTATCTGCAGCCTCTTAAGTTCTTTATCAGCCTCAATTTGTAACCTCTTCTCTTCAGCTAACCTCCTATCTTCCCTTTCAATATACTTGTCACATTCAGAAGTTACATACTGAATTAAAACTTGACCCTCCATATTCATCTCCTTCGCCGTTAGCACAGCAGCCGATCTAAATTTTGCTAGATCTGCCATACTCTAACACAAAATTAACAATGACTAAGGTAAATCCAAATATACAATTACTAAGGTAATATATTAATTAATTAATCAATTACCACTGGCTGTGAAGATTCATCAACTCTTATTTTCCACTTTTGATTTTAAGGGACACTTTTAAATTTATTCCCTTATGCCCCTACTAGTTTAATTCTTAGACCAGGAGACCCTAATATCTTTGATAAACTTAATCCCCGGACAAGACCCCAATATTTGTAGTGGTTTTTGATGTTATTGAATGGTTGATATGTTACCTAGTGTACTGGATGAGGTCAGCTGTGAAGGCTCCTGAGATAGAAAGTTATGGGAGTTACAGGAGGCCTTTCTGCTACCACTTACGACCTCAAACAGACCTATTCTCCTATAATGAGTGTTAGCTACGTTAAAAGTCTAGAGTACTGAAATGTAATGTGTAGGTAATAAAATACACAGACACACACATGTAATTAATAAGTCTACTAATAATAATAAACTCTATAATACACTGAACTAACTCTGGCTGTTAAAGTTTAAGTTTAAAATTTTTTTAAATTTATTAGTCCTGAACCAATTGTTTCTTTTGGTCAGAACATATGAAATGATAGGTATTTATCAATGAAATGCATATATATATATTGCATAATCAAATATAACTTTTGTACATAGGTATATTATTACGAGTCTTCTTCTTCTTCTTCTTCCGTCCTTAGCCAAAGACCGTCCAAGCAGTCAGAGGCCATCACGCCTTGTGGCGTCTTAAGGGCAACAGCAGATTGATTTTCTCTGTTGTAGTTTCCCATCACGCCTAGCGGCGTCTTTAGGGCAACAACAAATAGATCCATCTGCCGTTGTTTCCGTAATCGGTGTGACAAGCCAACGGGTGATCAGCCCATTGGGCAATTATTACGAGTACAATGGTTAATATTAATAATATCTACACTGTCTTGGGAAAACTAGCACTGGATGGTTAGTTGGGGTGGCGTCATCATGCACAATCTATGGTTACAAAGTTCATAGTCCTTGACATATGGACTGATGTTAATATTTATATAACAAGATTTATTTCTTTATTGAGGGTGGAAATAGTTTATGAATCTCCAGCAGGCCAGGTTGCACTTTACTGGCCTGTAATGATGTAGTACATAATTCTTGTGGCCCACTCCTCTCAGTAGCTGGAGTAAAATGTTAGGCTGCACAGACACCCGCTCTTGTACTTCTACAAGAGTATCTGGCACAATCGTAGTGCCAGATCAGAAACTCACAATTCAGAATTGAGAACACAGTTACTTAGGACTAGCAAAACTCAGCTGAGCTGCTGGCTAGATTAGGGCGTCCCACTGATTTTTATTTATTAATTCCGGGAAATCACCTCTAGCAGTCAAGAACTGTGTTAATGGACAGTCTTTTATCAAATGGTACAAGTGTGCGTCTCTCATTCACTAATATAAATACTTCTGTCCAATCAACGAACTTCCCCTCTAACTTTTTTCAAATATTCAAACCAAAAGTCAAATTTCAGTCAGATCTCAGTCAAGTGTGTATTATTTTCTGTTGGTCCGTCTGTCTCTACTTGGTTTTTCCACAAAAATACACTTGTTTCTTGGACTAACTACATGCAAAAACTGCACAAACCTGCCCCCCTAAGTTATTTTTAGCTACTATCCTCCGACTTTCCCCTCTAGTTCATTGCAGTCTGATTTTTGCATTTTTAGGCTCAAGGACGCCAAAATGTAACTTTAGTGAAAGTATGCACAAATAACTGTTCGCTAGTCTGATGTGAACAATACAGTCTTTCGTCAATATCTTCCGTGTTATCTGTCCGTCTGCGTAATTAAAAGTATATTATTTCTCTGCTCAAGATGGGCTATCAAACTAGCTAGGTTTTATTTTCATAACTTTATTATTAAAGAAAAACCTACTTTTCTCAAGGTTAGTTTTTGAAATTTGTTTTTTGAAACTTCGTCCACGGCGTTTGCCGCTATATTCAAACAAAACAACCAATTCCTTACATTGTGTCAACTAGTGGCGTGATTTTTTTTTCTGTAAACTACAAATTGCGTCTTTTTGCTTTTTAGATTCAAACACGTGTTCAGTCATATTTTTTTCCCTTTTATCTCCGTTTCCCCCCGTCTAAAAGGGTAAACCGTTTCGTCTGCATGTCTAACTAGTTAGTTTCAATGGCGGTAGAAAGCGCTGGCGTAGGCGAGAATGTATCCTCGTATCTTACGTATAATTTTATCCCTACAGGTTATCTTACCCGTTATCTTTATAATTGGAGATATTTTAACGTTGTATCACTGCATTTTTCACCACAACAACAATGTAGCTATAATGAATTTAATTTTACTGCTAAATAATCAGATGAGAGTAATTTTTCTAAAACTAACTTATAAATGCTAGATGCCTCATGAGTGTTGACGGAATCCGTAGGTATTCCTAATTCATGATGATTGATTGTTATATATATAACTTATTTCACGGGAAGTTTTAAACTATAAGACAAGCTATACGCTTGCAGTTTAAATGTAAGTTATATTGAGTACATAATATGTAAAATATTTCATATGTATTTTTCTTTATTCAGTGAATACTGTGGTACCCAAACTTTGCCAGCGTTCTAGTACGTGAACATTATCTGTGAAGAACTTAAGCACTTTCATTACATGAACTGTAACAGTTAAATGAAGTAAAACACCTATCGCGCCAGAATTAATTCTTCCAGAATAACACTTAAGTACAGATCAGCCGCTATTGGCAAGCAAAATATCAGTAACATCCGACAGAGTTTTGACTAGTAGTGTGGTGACCAAATATAGTCATATACTGAGATAAGGCACCCGACCTGACATTCCTCATTTTTTTAGAAACCTACGCTAGTGACACTGTGCTCCGCTAACTTTTCGTGCCTGGACAAATGTTATGTGACTTAAACAGACATCCGAAAAATAAGAACACCCAAGGAATCGTTCCCTGAGACAGAGAATTCAGTACGTCTTGTTGGAACTGGGGATTTCTTGGTCTAGACTGCATTTACGGGTCTGTGTGAAGGTCCTAAAACAAATTATGTTCCCAGAGGCAGCGATCAAAGCTGTAAGTATAAATGTGCGCACGTGGCCACGGCTGAATGAATAGAGTGAACGCAGGTCTGAGTGTTATTGTTACCGTTGTATTTTGGCACCTATTTGCTGTCATAACTTTCTTCATGCAAGTTCGTTTTTGCTAACAATATTTTCCCTTAAACTAGATTATAGTATCAGGTCTGTTCATACCTTAAACGGGGGAAAACTCTTAGACTCAATCATATGTATCTGGGACTCTTTGTGCTATCATCTTTCTCCTAACGGGACTGTGGGCTATCCATCGAGGGAAGATCATAACTGTGGGTCTACCAGTTCTTGTAGCATTCCTTGATTTGTTTATGACTTTGTGTATATGCCTTTTTGATGTAATTTTACATGTTGTGACGTAAGTTTACAATGATCAATAAACTTAACAATAAATTAATCAGCATGTTGGTCAGCTCGTTCTAAATATCTATATAATCATTTGTTATAGTTTCCCACGTCTGTGTGTCTACCTGTCGTCACTTGAATGTGCGTGCACGTGAGTGGATATATATATATATATATTTAATGTATATGTGTTAGACTGTCTGACTACTCTAGATCTGTATTAGAAGATAGGGGAGAGTGAGAGAGAAGATTTCTCGCTCTCAGAGACAGCCTCTATCACTATTCTACCACCTCACTCGTGGAAATCTATTTTGTATTTCTATCTCACACTGTGACTATCACTCATTCCAACCTATTCAGAAGGGACCAACCCAAGTCTTAATTCTCCTATCAAAAATCTACGATAAATGGGGTCTCGTCTATCGGGATTTTGAACTTTGAATAGGAAGAAGAGACGACAATTATCAGCTCGTCTTTGAGATTCTTTATTCTGATATAGAGTAAGAGTGTGATGTCTTGTGAGTTTTGTATCTTTTTAAAAAATAACTATCCCCTAGACATATCGATCTGTTTTATGGGCGTGCTGACCACACGGCTAATAATTGTCTTTCCACAGCATTCTTAAGCATTATACATTTGGTTTACTAGTTGATTTTGTCGGAATATATGTTAATTTCTGATTTTGTAATACTAAACGCTGGTAAAATTTTGTGAGTGTATAACATTCACAGGGTTCTGAAGAAGTAGGTGTTTGAACTAAGTTAAGGAGTGCGCTTCGGACTATTTGTCCAGATTAATTGCCTCCCTTACCCTAACTGTCTTTAGGGGTGAACTTGATAGTGGTAAAAGAAAAAAAATTAAGGGATTTTTTTCTCTTTAAATTTTTGCAATAATTATTTTGTTTTCCACTGTAGCAACTTATTTTTCAGTAAGTAGTCTTAACTACCATTTATTTGGCGTAGTCGTCTGCATTAGGTGCTTTATTGCCGATTAATAGCAGCGATAGTTAGATACTTTATTATTTTGGAGGAGGTATCCCAGGGTGAAGTATATCATCTTTTGATTTTTTATAATTTTCTCGTAAGTGGTAGGAACCAGTGTATCTTTTCTTACTTTCTTCTCGACTAAGTCTCAGTCACCTATTTGCGATGGCAGAGAGGGCAAAGCTTAGGCAGATCCTCAGACAGGAAGCAAAAGAAGAAGGATTACAAGGAGAAGAAGCGAAAGCGTTTGTCAACGAAGAACTTGACAGATATGATGCGGAGCAGAAGGAAAAAGTGGCGGAGAGGAAAGCAGCCGAAGCTAGAGAGCAGAGGAAGATGGATGAGGAAATGGAAATTCGCAGGATGCAGCATGAGGAAAGAACGAACGAACGAACGAACGAACGAACTTTATTTTCAAAGGGTTGAGAATTGGGCACGCAGGCCCGTCTGACATTCTGCCCTTCCTTTCTCTCACCTTTCATACTGAATTCATTTATTCTCATATGCATTTTACATATCAAATTCAAGGAATTCAACGTTGTAAAGTAAAATAATAATATAGCACACTCATATTAACATTAATTACTTATAAGCATGACATAACATATGTTGAAAAGTACAAACATTATCAGAGATAGATAGATAGATAGATAGATAGATAGATAGATAGATAGATAGATAGATAGATAGATAGATAGATAGATAGATAGATAGATAGATAGATAGATAGATAGATAGATAGATAGATAGATAGATAGATAGATAGATAGATAGATAGATAGATAGATAGATAGATAGATAGATAGATAGATAGATAGATAGATAGATAGATAGATAGATAGATAGATAGATAGATAGATAGATAGAACGAAGGAGAGACAGCAGGAGCAAAGAGAGAAGGAGAGACAGCATGAGAAGGAGAGGGAACAGAGACAGCACGAGTTGGCGCTTAAAACTCTAGAGTTCCAAAGTCGTGGTGCTGCCTCTACCTCCAGCAGTGGAGAGTCTTCTCCCCATTCTTCCTTAACTGATCAAACTAACCCTCAATCTCTTCAACTCAACGCTATGTCCTTTGCTCTTGAATCTTTCCCTTGTCCTAATGAGAAGATTGACACATAGCTAGAAAAATTTGAGAAAATTGCAACCCTGTACGGTTTAGAGAGGTCGCGTTGGTGTATGAAACTTTCCCAGGCCCTTAAAGGTTCTGCTTATGATGTTTACTCTAAACTGGAAAGTGGCCAACAAGACAACTATGACTTGTTGAAGAAAGCTTTGCTTGAGCACTTTGAAATGAATGCGCGAAAGTTTCTGCAACTGTTTCGCAACAGCAGGAAGGAGAGCTCTGAAACTTTTCACCAGTTCTCATCTCGTCTATAGGGATATCTAACAAAGTGCCTTGAGCTTTCATAGCTCCCCTCTACCTATGAAGGTCTGGAGGAATTTGTTTTAACCGAACAAATAAAGAACACTTTGTCTGCTGATACCCGGAGATTTCTAGCTGAGCAGGGTGCAGAAAAGCTTGAAGACATCTTAGAAAAGTCTGAGCGATATCACAATGCGCTGGCTGAACTACCGGCCACGAAACGTAAACCGACAGAAAAGCATTTTCGGAAAAATAATCTAGACCAGTCTTCTCATATTCCTCATGTTTCTAACCAAAATAACCACAGAGAAACTGGACCTCAAACCCCCCCCCCCCCCCTTTTCCTCCTGAAAAATCCAAGTTCTACAAAAACAAGTACCCCAACCACATTAAAAAGTCTGATCAACCCGACCGCCCTTCATGGCAGCGTGGCCAGAAAGGTCAAGGTGGCAAAGGGAGAACCCCTGAGCACGAAACTAATGATCAGAGTGAGCACACCGAGCCTAAACGCATCGGATGCTTGCTAACAGTCTCGCAAGGCGGAATTATTGACAGTGATTCCCAACCTGTTGGGGATACACCCTCAACGCGAGGTACTGTTATTATGAACGGTTCTCAAACTTCTTGTTTATTTGACACTGGGCTTTCGTATGATTGCGTTGTTGCCAGAAACCTGGTTAAACCCGGTCAAGAGACAGGAGAGACCGTCCAATTTTGTGGAGTTCGTAAGAGTGATGCACCTACAGCGCTTCCCATCGCATTGGTGGAGATCCACTCCGATTTTGTCAGAGGCGTGATCAAAGTGGCTGTTATGGATGACCCCATCTACCCAGTCATACTTGGCGGGAGATACGTGTGTATTGGGAAACCGGAAGAGCCGATTATGGCAGCAGTAACTACAAGAGGACAAACCAAAAAGGAACGGGAGCCTGCGCCTAATTTGTTACCCATGGAACTTAAAGAAGCGCAACAAAAGGACCCTACTTTGGCACCCTGCTTTAGGAAACTGCCCATGGCTAAGGAACCCAGACAGCACGGGGACATTTTTTCTAAGGATGGCGTACTTTATCGCAGAACGGGCAAGCCTGACCAAGGTTATAACCAGCTCCTAGTACCGAAACAGTACAGAAGCCAAATCCTAGAAATGGGGCACTCTCTTCCCTTCAGCGGACATATGGGACAGAACGCCACAAACCAACGGATAACCACTCATTATTGGTGGCCAGGAGTAAATACTGATATTATCAGGTATGTCAAATCCTGTGCCCAGTGCCAACGTGTGCCACCCAAGCAACGGGCACCCCCAGTCTCTTTGGGTGAAATGCCAATAGTGGGAACACCATTCGAACGGGTTGTGATCGACATTTTAGGACCCTTTGAAAGGACTAAAAGAAGGAAGAGGTTTATCCTGACCTTAGTCGATACATGCACTTTATGGGCAGAAGCTATCCCGCTAACATGCGCAGATGCCAAGCATGTCGCAGAAGCCCTCGTGCAGATTTTCACTCGGTTGGGATTCCCTCAACAAGTGTTGACGGATAACGGATCCCCATCCCGAAACCTGTTGATGGATGAGATCGTGAAGATCTTAAGGACCAAACACATCTACACAAAGCCTTATACTCCGGCCGGAAATGGGCTCGTGGAACGTGTTAACGGAAACCTCAACATGATGTTAAGTAAACTGGCACAAGTGAAACCTGAAGATTGGGATTGTTGCATTCCGGCAGCTTTATTTGGCTACAGAGAATCTCCTCATACTTCCACAGGATTTCCGCCAGCTACGCTTTTATTCGGCAGACCCATTAAGGGCCCGCTTGAAGCCTTACTTTGGTCGCTGACAGACCAGAAGGCTGATGAGACAGTTGTCTCAGCAAGTAAATATGTGTCGGATTTAAAGGAAAGGTTGAAACTAGGATGGGACCTAGCAACGACTAACTTTAAGCGAGCATGAAAAAAGCACGTTAACCGATACAGGAAAGTCGCGAAAGAGAGAGAATTGGAAGCAGGAGAGAACGTTTTGGTGTTACTCCCTACCGGAAACAACCAACTGAGGATCGGATGGCAAGGGCCGTTTACCGTCCTGAAAAAGATTTCTAAGGCTAACTACCAGATCTCTATTCAAGGAAAGGAAAAGGTTTTCCATTTAAATCTGTTAAAGAGATACTTGGAAAAACCAGTGCCAACCTCCGACCATCTCCTGACGATAGCCAAAACTGACGAAGATGACGATAGTGGCAGGGAAACTCCACGGCAATCACAGGAAATCTTTGAAAAATGTCAGAAGCGGCGACGCTCTTTCAAGCGCGCATGGGAGACATTCCAGAGAAAGGAAACTTTGGGAGGAGACGTGAGTAGGAATTGGAGAGACATGGAGGGGGAGATGAGAGGGAGGAAGACAGACACCCTGAAGCTACGGATATAGGAAATTTAATTCCATAACGTAGACATGGAGTGCTTCCATATCTTAAAGGAGGGACGTTCTGTCACATAGGTTTTATGATCATTATATTGCCTATATCTTCTTTTTCTGTCACCCGTATCCTCTATTTTTATGATCACTCTTTACTTTTTTTCCTGTGTTTTTCGCATTCGTTCATTTGCGACTATATATATTACTATTTTCCCATTCTAACGTTTACCTGTTTCTTTTCTCAAAAACTGAGAACGCAGTTACTACGTAACGTGTCAGTCTCTACAGAGACGGGAGAGCGTTAAAATGTATTCTATTTGCATTAGATGTCAGGACACGAAACTGTGACTTTCGCTTATCTCAGACATACGAGCAGACTATGTCTGCACTTTCAGCTGACAGGCGCAGTTTCTGCGGCTGAGCGCTCAGGAAAGGCGCGATAAATGACGTCTCCTTGGCGCAGTTTGAGACATTTGTCTAGAAATTCCACCTGACACGACCCTCATTGCGGGCCATGGTCAGCGTGAAGTGTGAAAACTGCCGGGGCATTGGAGACAAGCCGTCTGAGACTCGCAACTGACACGCGCACTCGCGGTCAGTAGGTGGCAGTTACGGCACGCGTTTAAGTCTTCTAGTTACGTAAGTGTTATAGACGGAAAGGGGCGATTATTTCGTTTTGCGAAATAAACGTCCACATCTTTGTCTGTTTGAGAGATATTAACCAGAGTTTGAAACTAGATTTTTATTCTCGCTTCTAAATTCGCAGTAGACAGGACGTTTCGTGCTAAGAGAATAAGCTGTATAGCGAAGTCTTAGTTTGTTCTTGGCAAAAATTTTGCCGAACTTCTAGACTACCAATAAATATAAGCATATAATTCTAGTTTGTGCGATCGCCTGTAAATTCTGTGTTGAGGTAAATATTATACATATTATCTAGTATTTCGTGAAGTGTTTAAAGTGTTAAATCGCTTATTTTATTTCACTAGTTAGATTTGGTGCAGAGCGCTTAATACATAAGTCTGTATTATTTTCTAGTGACGTGTTTCAGTGGAAAGCAGAATAAATTATAATTTCTAGCTTAAACAACAATGTAGCTATAATGAATTTAATTTTACTGCTAAATAATCAGATGAGAGTAATTTTTCTAAAACTAACTTATAAATGCTAGATGCCTCATGAGTGTTGACGGAATCCGTAGTATTCCTAATTCATGATGATTGGTTGTTATATATATAACTTATTTCACGGGAAGTTTTAAACTATAAGACAAGCTATACGCTTGCAGTTTAAAAATGTAAGTTATATTGAGTACATAATATGTAAAATATTTCATATGTATTTTTCTTTATTCAGTGAATACTGTGGTACCCAAACTTTGCCAGCGTTCTAGTACGTGAACATTATCTGTGAAGAACTTAAGCACTTTCATTACATGAACTGTAACAGTTAAATGAAGTAAAAGGCCTATCGCGCCAGAATTAATTCTTCCAGAATAACACTTAAGTACAGATCAGCCGCTATTGGCAAGCAAAATATCAGTAACATCCGACAGAGTTTTGACTAGTAGTGTGGTGACCAAATATAGTCATATACTGAGATAAGGCACCCGACCTGACATTCCTCATTTTTTAGAAACCTACGCTAGTGACACTGTGCTCCGCTAACTTTTCGTGCCTGGACAAATTTTATGTGACTTAATCAGACATCCGAAAAATAAGAACACCCAAGGAATCGTTCCCTGAGACAGAGAATTCAGTACGTCTTGTTGGAACTGGGGATTTCTTGGTCTAGACTGCATTTACGGGTCTGTGTGAAGGTCCTAAAACAAATTATGTTCCCAGAGGCAGCGATCAAAGCTGTAAGTATAAATGTGCGCACGTGGCCACGGCTGAATGAATAGAGTGAACGCAGGTCTGAGTGTTATTGTTACCGTTGTATTTTGGCACCTATTTGCTGTCATAACTTTCTTCATGCAAGTTTGTTTTTGCTAACAATATTTTCCCTTAAACTAGATTATAGTATCAGGTCTGTTCATACCTTAAACGGGGGAAAACTCTTACACTCAATCATATGTATCTGGGACTCTTTGTGCTATCATCTTTCTCCTAACGGGACTGTGGGCTATCCATCGAGGGAAGATCATAACTGTGGGTCTACCAGTTCTTGTAGCATTCCTTGATTTGTTTATGACTTTGTGTATATGCCTTTTTGATGTAATTTTACATGTTGTGACGTAAGTTTACAATGATCAATAAACTTAACAATAAATTAATCAGCATGTTGGTCAGCTCGTTCTAAATATCTATATAATCATTTGTTATAGTTTCCCACGTCTGTGTGTCTACCTGTCGTCACTTGAATGTGCGTGCACGTGAGTGGATATATATATATATTTAATGTATATGTGTTAGACTGTCTGACTACTCTAGATCTGTATTAGAAGATAGGGGAGAGTGAGAGAGAAGATTTCTCGCTCTCAGAGACAGCCTCTATCACTATTCTACCACCTCACTCGTGGAAATCTATTTTGTATTTCTATCTCACACTGTGACTATCACTCATTCCAACCTATTCAGAAGGGACCAACCCAAGTCTTAATTCTCCTATCAAAAATCTACGACAGTTCGCCGACTTGTACAACAACATTTCAGTTGGTAATAATCTCAGTATCACTTTATCTCTCTCTCTCTCTTATTCTCTTTCTTATTTCAGTTAGCCAAATGTCTCTAGTTGTTATTGTGGTCACCGTTTGAGAACCACTGTTGTAGAATTTTTATCTGCCATCTAATTCTTCATGCAAAACATTGTCTCTCTTAGGTGCTGAGGTGACTCCTACGTTCTGCTTGGTATATCTTAAGGAAACTGGCCTCACCGCCAGGACTGACACTTTAACAAGTCTGTCTTCAACTCGCTAACTTGTCAGCTTGTCTACTGAGCTGCACTATTAGTAATTAGAACCAAAAATGTTCAACGTACCTGGTTTGTTTCGAAATACACACTTTTTCTCTCACTAACATCTTGTCCTCAGAATAAAATGACGAAAAGTGTCGTACACAATTATGGCAAGCAATGCTTTTGGGCGTCTGGGCGGTAGTCGCTTTTCCGTCCCACAGAAAAACTACTAAAACATTTATTGACTTATCGACACGATATATATAACTCCCATTCGCTGTCACTTCTATCACTTCTCAACTCACAGCAAAACTTCTTGACTTACGCTCGGCGCGTTCAAAAACAAGACTTCCTAATCCCCATTCTAACATTTTTCGTTCACTCCTCAAATTCTGTTCCTCCTACCACAACTTTCTCGTGCGTGTTTTTTTCTTGCTCACCCACCAAAACTTACAAGGGACGTAATTCCAAGTTATCTCCCTTTGATGATTTGACTCAAAACCATACACTTCTCTTCAATTCTTCTTACAAAAACTTAACATGCAAATTTGTCCCACCACAATTTTGGACTCACTTAATATGCTAAACTCTAAAAATAACTACTACATCTTCCAAGTGGAAACCACGGAGTTTCCTCCTTTTGCTTAAAGCACTCCTCCACACACATCACTTCCCTTCAACAAAGACAAACAGTCTTTTAACAACTCTATTCATTTTTTCCAAACCATTTATCTTCACTCACTTACTTGTCTAAAAGCATACCACCGTTCACAATATATTACTTCCTGAATTCCTTCTTCTTCACAAGAAAATACTCATCAATATACGATGCTCAGATACTGCATCAGAAGACTTACTGTGGCGACCTTCGGTTAATTTATAAGCCACGTAGGAGAACCTATAAACTTCAATCACTTGGGAGTAGTAATAATTCACGTCTTTCTTAGACGGATACAAACGACGAAAGGTCCAGAAGGACCGTTGCCTGCCTAGAGCAGCGCCTTACTACGTCATGCTATTATATGTGACGTCTACACATAATCATGTTCATTAACCATACTTTATAGTGTACAATACATCATGTTGACTTCAGATCAATATGTTTGCGCGTAAATTTAAACTGGTAACAAATTCAACCGAGGCCAACATATAATATACATAATTATACCTTAACAGAAACAGATTTTCTTGCTTTGTGGTACACAAGTAAGTACGATTCGTAAGAACATTTTTATTTCAACATATGCCTAAGAAATGCTATAATCAAGTAAAGCAACGAATGAAGCCAGTATTGATAAATATAAAGCAAGTAGAGGATCTTACACCGAAAGTGCCATATATGATTGTACCTTCAATAGAGAAGATTGAAGAAGATACAGAAGGTAAGGAATATTATAATCCCTGCTGGATAGAAATGAGAAAGGGACAACTAATCAAACATGAAATGGATTCTATGTCTGAAAACCAATGTAACTTCTGAATGTGTACAAATGTTGCTGTTATGCGGAAAATCTTCAATGGTTCAATAAAACTTGATATTTTATCAAAGAAGTTACTGAGGATTCTTTACAGTTGAGCTAGACGCTTGGTTGTGAACCTGTACCAAGTGTTGTACTGTATCAATCATCATCACCACTACTTTTCTCACATTTTAAAACAACATAAGAGGAACGAACCAACCTGGGTCCAAATAGATTGAAACCAAGAAATTTAATATCTCTGGCGGATTTTAAGCCAGTCAACTACTAACTTGGAATACACAGATAAAACATCACCACTAACCCAAATCAATTAATATTAAACCATTAACACTGCCACATAACGTGTTAAATTATGCCGTACCCAGTCCTTTTTAACTGACGCTACCACACAGTCCCAGAGTTTGTTCCAGGGGACCTTGTCAAATGCCTTTTCCAGATCAAAGAAGCAAAGATGGATCTTATACTCAAGAGCCTTTTCACTCAACTGTCTGAGTGTGAAGATTAGGTCTTGAGTATTTCGATTTGCTCGGAAGCCCCACTGGACCTCATCCATTTGTGGCTCAGCTAGGCGTCTGAGTCTCTGCTCCAGGATTCTAGAGTAGATTTTACCAGGGACTCTGAGAAGGGAAATGCCTCTATGGTTTCCACATTGTCGGTTGTCACCCTTTTTAAAATCGGTGTTATTATGGCAATCTCCCAATCCTTTGGTATGGTCTTGTTGCACCAAGCTGCCCGTAGGACCCTTAGGAGTAAAAGGTCGCCTGCTGCTCCCATGTACTTAACCATTTCTGGTGTTATACCATCATGTCCTGCTGCTTTGCCCATCTTGATTTTCTCCAGTGCTGCCTTCAGTTCTTCCATCTTTATGTCATCTTCATCACCATTGGTTTCCTCTTCTGTGCCAGTGGTTATCATTTCTGATGTTTGACCTTGCTCACCACATCCAGGAGTTCTGAAAAATATTCTTTCCGTTACTTCTTTTGGGGCAGTAAGAAGTTTGCCTTGCTTGTCCTTTATAAATTTAAGATGGCACTGTTTTTCCTTCCTCATATTCTTTAGGGTCTTATAGAACAATTTCTGGTTTTCTTGCGCATCGTTTTCTAGCTTTTCTCCAAATTCTTCCCAGGATTTCTGTTTTGCTGCTAGCACCTTGTTCTTTGCTTCTGTTCTGAGTATCATATATTCTCTATATTTCTCTGTTTTTCCTGCTGCGTTTTTAGCTCCTAAGTATTGTTTCCATGCCTTTTTCTTCTCTCTTATTTTCTCTTTAACCTCATCTGTCCACCAAGGTGTCCTCTTTCTCTTGTTCCCAAGTCAAACTTCACCACATGCTTTTGCTGCAGCTGTCTTTATGATGTCCTTGAATTTCAGCCAGGTCCTCAGGTTGTTGATCTGTGTTTCTCACTGCTGTAGCAATAAGCCCCTGATATCTGGTCTTCACTTCTGGCTCTCTCAGCTTGTATATAGGTCTTAATGCTCGTTTCTCCTGTGTGTTTACTTAGTTTCTTGCGTGATGTTAGGCAGTTCCTAGGCCGAGTAGCTCTTTCAGTTGTTCTTTTAATTGTTAACAAGTAGTGGTCACTTCCACTCTCTGGCCCTTTCCACACTCTAGCATCCCGGACATACTTGAATTAGCTCTTCCTAACTATGGCGTAGTCGATCACTGACTTCTCATTCTTTGGCTTTGTCTATGTATGGTGAATAATTCCTTCCAGATCTTACTGTAGCAGTTTGTTCCCAATAATGGTTACTGAATAATCATATGTCTTTTCCATCAATACCTATGTCTTCTTGGCATTCAATTATTTTCTCGTGGTGGACTCTGTTAAAAGCCATCTTATAGTCAATGAAGCAGATGTACATACGTTTTTTTGTACCTTTGTATATTTTTCTGCTAATGTTCTTAGCCAAAATATTGCTTCTCGTGTTCCATTGTTCCGTCTGAAACCAAACTGCTCTTCTTGGACTTCGCTGTCTGCGTGTGTGGGGGGGGGGGGGGGGGGGGGGGGGGGGGGGGGGGGGGGGGGGCAAAGTTATAAAGAGTGCTTTTTGTTCTCTTTCTTTCTTCTATTTTATTCAAGATATCATCTGTCATCCAAGATGGATCAGCAATAAATGCAACAGAAGATAGGGGTGGAGGAATCTTTCTGAGCTTAAGGAATGGCTGTCAGTCGCACCAGGAAAATTCCCTAGTAACTTCAGAGCAGTGACAGAGGCCTTTTTTTTTTTTTTTAACGTACGCCCGCTATTACTCGAGGCCAAATCTCAGGTTAGTATGTCTAACCTGAGACTGATTTTATATAAGCATCCTATTTTCCCTATACGCTGACAGGTGTCCTCTTGCCATTCAGGCAGATACTCGCCGTCTTTGGACAGCCTTAAAAACTGCAGCAGAAGTCCTAATGACAGAAGAAAGCTCACAGAGAGACAAGTAGCTATCTTGTCAATGATTGGAACGCTGAAGAATCAAAATAATGTGACCTGGATGACCTAAGAGTACGGTAACACTTCACAAACTGCGTCAGCAATTCAAAAGAGTTGTGATACAGTGGATCCCTTCTCACTGCAACATCCCCGGAAATGAAGAGGCTAACAGATTGGCAAAAAAGGGGGAAAAGCTGCCTCAACTTGACACACGCATAACTTATGAAGAGGCCAAGAGTTTTATCAAGCGGAGATACAGAGCCAGTGGGAAGCAGAACATCCAGGCCACAATAAAAATGATGCGCATTACCAACTCAGCAGAAGTGAACAAGTGATAATTTTCAGACTTTGCACAGGTCACAACAGATTGGGACAAGTTAAAGATAGGAACTACTGATGAGTGTAACTGTGGCACTGATATAATGACTGTTGAGTATCTACTTCAAAGGTGCCCAACATATGAGGAACAGAGAAAGTGCATATGACCATCACCAGTGCCATTCTTAGAAAACCACCTCAGACTGACAACTGCTTTCTTTGAACACATTCAAGTTGACGTTTGAGGGTGAACGAAGAACAAACAGTAGTAAAAAAAACAACTCCTTTTCATGTGAAAATATATTTGCTGATCGTATGCTTGTTTTGAAACATTCCAATTTTGTGGTTATTTTTTCTTCTGGGTTTTCTCTTATGTATTGTTCCAAGCTTTCTGTCAGTAACTGTTCATCCTTATTTTTGACATTAACAAGAAATTTTTGTTTTATATTTGGATGTTTCAACGCTGATATTTCTATCTAGGGTTTCTCTGTTCTGCTGTTTTCTGTTCTTTTCAGCTTTATATTCACTTTGATGACGACCCGATTGTAATCTGAATTTATGTCGGCACCGTGACTTTGTACCTGTGACACTGTTCTTAAATCTACTTTTCATCATGATAAAGACAATTTAATTTCGTGTTATATCTCCTGGGCTTTTCCATGTGTATAGTTTCGGTGTTTAGTTAGGTGGTGTTCAAAAAAGGTACAGGCATACCTAGACTTTCGTCGCTTCGAGTTTTGTCGCTTCGCTCTTTCCTCGGTTTTCAATTATAACCACGTTTCGAAATTTCGTCGCTCGCTTCGCTCTTTCATCGAATTTTGTCACAACTGTGCGTCATCTTGTTTCTTTCGTCACTGAGTCTTTCAATAGAAATCTTTCGGTGTGCACTGCTTTCTGAAGTTGTCCGCATTGAATCTCTTATATTTGTGATTAAACATATTAATACTAGGCTACTTATTTTTGTGATTAAAATAACCAAACTATTCATACTATATTATTTTTGTGATTATACTATAAACAGCTCAAAGTTATTTTTGTGATAACAGTATAATGGCAGTGTTCATATCGTGATTATAAGACACGCGGGAGCCGCGCTAGCGTAGTGGTTACAACACCACTCTGGCGACCGGGTGATTCAGGATCAAACCCGGGCGACGGCATTTGAGGATTTTTCGTCGACCGGGATTTGGACTGGATTAACTCGAGCCTGGCGAGAACATTTGAAGGAGTGTCGTCGACCAGGGACTGGCGGCTCCTGAGCCGACCCAGCTCTAATGGGTACCTCCGAAAACGGCGAGTATCTGCCTGAATGGCGAGGGACACTTGTCTCTGTACAAGAAAATAGGATACTCACGTAAAAATCAATGTCAGGTTAGACATTAAAAATAACCTGAGATTTCGCCTCGAGTATTAGCGGGCGTACGAAAAAAAAAAAAAAAAAAGACACGCGTGCAGTATTCATACTGTACTTTTTTGTGTTTAGGCCCTATACTACTTATTTTTGTGCTTTAATTATATTCATAATGGGCCCTAAGGGTAGTGACAAAGTTAAAAAAAAAACCCGTAAGTAAAGGACACAATTGCATACTGGGACAGGGTGGATCGGAATTTCGACAGAAGTTCAAAAGTAAATAGTGGGCTAGAACACCAAATAGCCTGTTACAGAGAACTTCTTAGTGAAAGGAGGAAGACAGCAATGAGGCACACGTCTTTGCTCTCCTTTTTCAAGACGCTACCGCCACAACCAACTTCAGTCACCCCTCCCCCTAACCCTGCAGATTCCGAGCCATTAACATCAGCCCCATCCCCTGTTATATCTCCTTCAAAGTCCCCTTCTCTTGAAAGAATTAGATTGAGTTCCTCCAGTTCTGAAGATGAGCCTCCTCAATTTTCTCCATCTGATTTTCTAAATCTAGAATCCCTCTAAATCACCAACATTCAAAACTGTACATACTGTATATATTCATCGTCTACTTGCTCAAGAATCATTTTAAGGTAAGATGTTAATTACGTATTTTTTTATATTTATTACTGTATTTTCTTTATTCTTATGTTTATTTCTGTTTATTTAGTCAGAGGCCCCCCTCGCACCTCCCTTAGTACGCCACTGTATTTAGGTATTGCACGCGTTCGCAAGTGTTATATACTCGTAGTTAGTTATTTACGTTTTTTGACGGCCCTAATGCATAAGCAAGCTAAATAAAGGCTATGCTTCGACTTTCGTCGATTTTCGACTTTCGTCAGTGCTCTGGTCCCTAACCTGTCGAAAGAGTGAGGTATGCCTATATTACATTTAACCAGCTGGTTTTCTTCACAGAACTGGATAAGTGTCTCCTCTATCATTTCTTTTCCCCAGTCCATACTGTCCTACTATTTTCTTGTATTTTCCCTTTCCTATTTTTTGCATTCATATCATCCATTAATATCAACATATCTGTAGATTTTACTGGTTTAAGTGTGTGTTGTAGCTCTTCATTGTTTTCCTCTATTTCTTCTTCGCTGTGTTCTTTAGCTGGTGCATATGTTTATCAGAGGGATATGTTAAATGGCTTTGCTCTCATTTTCAGTAACATAATTCTGTCATTGTGTATCCAGTATCCATATACTGTACATATTTTTCTAATCCATTCTTTACTAACATTCCTACTCCTCTTTCGTGTTTTTCTCCTCCTGAGTGTATAAGCGTGTATTGGTCTTTTTTTATGTAGCTTGTATCTAATAATATAATATTATAATCTGTATCCAATAATATTGTCTAATAATCTAATAATCGGCCTACTGGCGATCAAGACTTTTTCGCTACAGTGTCTATATATGCAAGACGTGAAACTAGGCACCCATTGTCGGCAGAAGCGTACATGAAGACATGGAAACATGTGAACACATGAGAACTGGCTGGGTGTTCTTTCGGGTGTTCGTTTGTTTCTAGTGCGAGTGTGAATTGGCTGCAAGTCAATCATGCAGATCAAATATCTCACCACATCTTCGCTCTCCCTATCACACAGACACACACACACACACACACACACACACACACATATATATATATATATATATATATATATATATATATATATATATATATATATATATATATATATATATTTATATATTTATATATTTATATATATATATACTGTACAGTACTTTGCAAAAAAAATGGCAGTCATATTGCTCGGCTAAATAAGCTGAAATCTAATTAAATATGCATGTTCTGCCCCAAATGTGCACTCCACTTAAGTGAGCAAACACTACCAAAAGTTATAAAAAAATTAGCGTAGAGTACAGTCCCTTGATAAGAGAGCAGACGACAATTTCTAATGCTAGTGGCATAAAATGGATACAAAGACAAATTGTATGTTATAATCCCAGCTTTGGAATGAAGGAAATCAAACATGTTCCAACATTTCTAAAACCTTGAACATTCCTGAGCGGACTGTCTACAGAGTTGTGAGTAAATTAAAAGCAGGTAATGGAATCGAGCGAAAAGAAGGTAGTGGGAGGCCAAGAATTTTGGACACAAATGACCATCGGCGTCTCGCCCAAATCGTTCAGCCTGGGCCAATGAAGAGTGTAGAAAACATACGACAGCGCATGATCGAGTTGGGAAGCCAGAGGTATCTAATGCTACTGTCAACCGTGAGCTACACAGGATGAATTACACAAAAAAGCTGTAATTTCGTCACCATTGCTCACAGAGACTCACAAACAGATGCGATTGAACTGGTGCCACGAAAACAAAAATTTGTCATGGGACAATGTGATTTTTTCAGATGAATGTTCTGTTTGGTCTTATCCTGCTCAACGAAATATTTGGACGAAAGACTCTGTAACGCCTGAGTACCAGCGACCGAAACATACCCAGAAATTCCATCTTTGGGGAGGGGTGTCAGCAATAGGTGCCACCCCACTGTGTGTTTTCACAGGAATTCTCACGAAAGAAAGGTACATCGACATACTAGAGGGACACCTTCTGCCATTTATGCAGGTCATGTACCACGATGGGTGCACATTTCAACATGACAATGACCCAAAGCATACAGCTCATACCACCACAGCATGGCTACAAGAGAAGAATGTGATAGTGCTGAAGTGGCCCAGCAACAGTCCCGACCTAAACCCAATTGAAAACGTTTGGGCACTACTCAAGAATCATTTTAAAAAGAGTGGACTCAGAGACGTTGAACAATTGAAGAAGGTAGCTGAAAAATACTGGGGCAGTCTGACTCACAATTACCTACAAACACTTGTGGGAAGTATGCCTCGCCGCATCCAGGCTTGCCTTGCCGGAGAAGGCAACATTATATTGTACTGAAACCACTGTTAATAGATAGGGGAGATACCAATCTTCCTCTTGACATACAGTTTTTATTATTATTTGCTTCTATGAGTGTGCTGCGTTGCGAAAATATGACTGCCATTTTTTTTGCAAAGTACTGTATATATAAAAATTCCAGAGAATTAACTTGTCAAATCTGTAAAGTTATCAGATTTCTATAATCATATAATGGGAGAGGCTGACAGATTGGCAAAGGACGGTGGAAATCTACTTCAGCCTGATGCAAGCATAACTTTCGAGGAGGCGACGAGTTTTATCAGAATCAGTTACAGAAACAAATGTGATGTAGAGCATTCATGTCACACATAAAATAATGCATACTACCAGCTCAGCAGAGGTGAACAAGTGGTATTCTTCAGACTTCGCACAGGTCATAACAGATTGAGATACCATCTATTCAACAAATTAAAGATATGAACTACTGATGAGTGTGACTGTGGCACTGATAAAATGACTGTCGAACATCTGCTTCAAAGTTGCCCAACATATGCGGAACAGAGAAAACGCATATGGCCGACACCAGTACCATTCGTGGAAAAGCTCTACGGAGATTCAAAAAGCCTCAAACTGACTACTGCTTTCTTTGATAACATTCAAGTGGACGTCTGAGAGTGTACGAAGATGAATATAATGGTCGACGAAATGGAAGCATTACCTAATTATACCTTCTTGTTACCTTGGAAAGGATTTGAAAATTATCTTGAAATTCTTTGCTTTGAATGAGAGAGCTACTGAATTTCCATTTTTTGTTGTTATTGCTCTACGCATTTGTTTGACTGTTCCAGTCTCATTGGTTTAAGTGGAAATGAGCTTTTACAAATGAAAATTGATCAGATCTAAGGTCAAACATGCTTCAATATAGATTCAACAACCATGCAGTATTATCCACAGATCGTGATGAAGCAAAACACTTAAACATCGACAACAATTTTGAAATATTTTGTGGAACAGAAAGCAAGAAAAATGTGTTTATAAAAACGTTTTACCTGAAAATAAAGCGAATACACAAAGATATTGTTTTATTTTTAATACAGTGTAATAGCATAAATTTCTTATATATAATTTTAAACAATGTCAAGTCCAGGGAGCCTCTTCTAAGTGGTCCTAAATTGGATCCCGCTGTTACTAAGGGCAGTTATAACACATAAGGAAGGGAAACCCGAGGCCTGTAAACAGTAAATAAATATTAGACAAACATAAAGGTATGTTTTCAGGCACTCGTAAGAAATAAAGAAGTAGAAAACTAGACAAAAGAAAAACAACAGACGTGAGTGGCTTACCTAGGACTCGAACCCAGGACCTTCCGTGCGACAACCCCGCCTAGATATGCAAGCGAATCACACTATCCTCCCTGCCATCTAGGCATCACCAAAAAATGATGCTTCGATGACGGGTCATTAGTGCGACCCGCAACACCGGAAATTTACCATGGGCAGTCCAGTCCGGAAAGAGCTAAAGGCTTATTTCACTTCTGCTGAACTAGCCCAATCACAGTTTGATACACAATTCAAAGCAAGACTTCTAAAGGAAATGTTGTCAGACTACAAAAACTATTTGTTCTTTGAGTTTGCAATACCTCTTGTTCAGGAATTTGAAAGACTGAACAGCCTTTTTCAGCAAACCAAAGCTGATCCTCATGAATTGTACCAGCAAATATTCTTACATCAGAAGAGTCTTCAGAACAGACTGACTGTATGATGCCAAAAGACAGAAAAAAAATATTCATCAAGTTGATTTTGGTGTTAACTTCTTAACAGCATGTAATAAGTTCCTACAGCAGAACAGCGGTGCTGAGGCTGATCTAGAAATAAAAAATGTAAAATAAAGATGTACAGTATGTCTATGCTAGAAGAAGCTCTCAGTCAAGTTACATGTAGACTTCCGGCGGCGAGAGATACATTTGAAAGTTTATCAAAATTGAGCCCTGTGATAATTTAAAATCAAATTTTAAGGCCTATGTTTTCCGAGTTACCCTCTATACACCATGCAGGAAACAACGTCAGCAAAATTGAAGAATACAGATAAATGCCTTTTGTCGATTGGAAAGAAGAAGCTCCATTTAAGAAAGATGGACTCCCTGTAGACACTGAACAGTTTTGGATTGGTGTACTTCAGCAACAGGCATTTAAAGAGCTCGCCACCTTTGCCAGTACTTGCCTAATAACCCCTGTCAGCAATGTTGTAGTTGAGAGGATATTTTCTCTTGTATCCTCCGTTAAAACGAAGGCAAGAAACAAAATGCAGCTGAATCTTATTGATGCAATTGTGAGAATCAGGGCAGAACTATTGCTTTCAACCAAATGTTGCAAAGACTTCACTGCTTCTCTAGAAATGCTAAAAAACTTCACATCGGACAAGGTTTATGCCGTATGTTCCACTCATTCCAGTGGGGAGGATAGTAATGACTTGGATCTGTTCATGTGATGTGAGTATGAAATATATATTAAAATTTGTTTGGCTTTTTTCTAGTATTGTTTGGCTTTACATTAAAATTTCGATCTGGCAACCCTGCCTCAAACACGGAAGGTCAGAAACAAACTAAACAATTGTCAGCAAGTGTACCGCTAGAGCACCTGCAAGAAATTGTGCGAGACCGCTTTTTGACAGGGTGTTTATTTGGTTATTTTTGAGCGTATAAGTGAGTATCAGTTACGGTATTCGTGTAGTTTTGCATATCTGAGATTTGTGAATATTACTGTAGGCTGGCAGTCTATAGCAAAACCGAGTTGATAAACTTAGTTGAGCTATAGCCTACGCCGGTTGACAGTAGTCCTACAGCTTTCGGGAGCAAAAAGGTACGAGTAATAGGAAATTACCGTTTTAAAAATATACTAATCCTGAATATATAATATTGTTGTATAGGTAACCGTTTTATATTCTGCTAATTGTGTGCAGTGGCTTGTAAACAAAGTCATGTTTACAACGAATGAACAAGGTGAAGGCCATAGAGCGAGTGGCTCCGGCCTTGGTCAGTGTGACTGTTAAAAAAAAAAAACAATAAATAAAGTGTCAGTATAAACTAAACTGAGAATCAACATTTAAACAGTAGCATAGTTTTTACATACTCATCATCATGTAGCATGTCCTTTGCAGAACGTCGCTCTCTTCACAGCCCGCCTGAAAGACTCGATCACTAGCCAGCCCTCCTGCCTCCTCCAATGTCATGTTCAAGGTGTCTTCAATGTCCTGTGTCCACCGTCGTCTTGGTCGGCCCCTGCCTCGCCTTCCAGGTACCATACCCTCCATCACTGCTCTCTCTCTCTAAGCCACTATGGCGTTTAATGTGGCCAAAATATTTCAGTTTCCGGGACATGATATTGTTTATGAGCCAGTTTTCCTTGATGTTCAGGTTGTGTAGGATGTCTATATTTTTCTTCTTCTTGGTCCACGATATTCTGAGAATTTTTCTGTAACACTTTGCTTCGAAAGATTCGATTTTTTCTTTAATGTTTGAGTAATGGTCCATGATTCACATCCATATGTTGCTACCGGAAAGATGCACGTTCTCAGAAGTTTTACTTTTATTAATTTGCTGGTGTTATGCCATAGGTTCTTCATTTTATTTAACCTCTGCATTGATATGGCCAGTCTCCTTCTGACCTCTTTTGAGCAGTCTCCATTGTTGTTAATTATGGAGCCAAGATATTCAAAATTTGTGACATTTTCAATTTCCTCATCATTGATGGTAATTTTTGGTTGGCATCTTGTTTTGTCTGTG
Organism: Oreohelix idahoensis; assembly: GCA_024509875.1. Taxonomy (NCBI): domain Eukaryota; kingdom Metazoa; phylum Mollusca; class Gastropoda; order Stylommatophora; family Oreohelicidae; genus Oreohelix; species Oreohelix idahoensis. Next base: position 41,160 of record JAMPIV010005864.1, on the reverse strand, counting down.
GACATAATCTTTGTTTTTTTTTGTGTGTGTTCAGAAAAAGGTTCTGATCCTCGCTGTGTCTTTTGACAGACAGGATTAACTGTTCTAGTCCCTTGGCACTGTTTGAAAGAATAACTGTGTCATCTGCATACCTGAGTTCTGGGATCGCATTTCCACCAATTGTGAACGGATCGCAATGTTCACATTCTTGGTCACTCCAAAAATTTCTCATTATATTTTCTGCATAGATGTTAAACAAGTATGGCAAGAGGATGCAATTTATTTTACATACTACAAAGCATAAAATACGCGCACGTACGTTGTACGATTTTTAAGATTTACTTTTGTAGGTTTCCAGAAAGACTCAAGTGAAGGGTAAGGTCACGTCACTTGCCAGTCTACTCAGTCGTAAAAATACTTAGGGTCTACCAGACTCTGCTCATGCGTTAGGAAGAACAAAGGCGGCGAGAACTGGTCACCCAGCCTCATAAAGCAGAGACCTATAATAGATGAAGTCTCAAACACTTGTTGTTGTTGTTGTTGTCGATATCCCATAGCTGCTGAGCATATCTACTCTTGGCAGCCCAATGCCATTCTTAAAAAAGTGCAGGTTTTCTGCAGTTGTTTTAACGTTCCATATAGTGAGTTGGTGACTGTCAGAGGTGTCTGTAAAAGTTTTTTCCTGGCGTTTGTGAGTGATGGACACTCCATGAGGAGGTGTCTGGTTGTTTCATAGGGATGAGAGCAGTGTCTACACATGGGTAGGTGCTGAGGGTTGATATGGTTTAGATGGCTATTGACTCTGGCGTGTCCTGTTCGGAACTGAAAGATAAGACTTTGATTTCTCCTGCTGAGTCTGTTTATGTTGTCGTTGTCTTTTGGGCAGGTCATTTCATTAAAGACATTTCGGCCAGTCGGCCCATTCGCCCATCTGTTCAGCCAGATTTCCCTTGTGTTGTTTCTGAGAATCTGTTTGACTGTTCTCATGCTGCAGGGTCTGTCCTTTTGTTGTTTAGAGGCTCCTGCTTTTGCAAGTCTATCAGCTGTCTCATTTCCAGTTAGATCACTGTGCCCAGGGATCCACTGTAGGGTTACACTGATGGAGTAGGCTGTGATCAATTGTGAACCGCTCTTCCTATAAGAAAAATGTCTTTGTTTTCATATGGAGTCTGTTTAAGTGCTTCCAGAACAGACATGGAGTCACTGAAGATCACTATATCTGATGGCTTTCGTTCCATAAGGTCAAACTGTTGGTGTAGTAATTCAATGGCTGTCTTGATGGCCTCAGCCTCCGCTTCATAATTTGAACATTCTCACCACAGGAGTCACAGAACTCATAAGAGGATTCATCCAGGTACCATATGCAGACGCCGTATCCTGCAAAGAAGGTGGTCTTGAAAGCTGAACCATCTGTGTAGGCCTGTATTGCTGACGTTGGGTAGCTGTTTATGGTCTCCAAGGCACACATCTTCAAGATTGTGGGTAGTGTTTCCTTGTTGGCCGTTTTATCTATCAGTTGTGTTTTGACAGTTGGTTGATGGAAGTTTTCCCAAGGGGGTGGTCCAAAGTATTTGTTTTCCAATTCTCTCTCTTGTGGGAGATGGTGTTTATCATTTTCCTCTTTGGCTATGTCCAGGAGAGATAGTTGTTTCAGTCTTCGTGTTTGTTTCCAAGTGTCAATAAGTACTTTGTTTGGGTGGTCTTTCTCTTGTCTCCTGTATCTCTCTACAGCTTCAGTCAGTGCTCTTTTACGCCTGATATCCAGCGGCTCTATATTGGCATCTATCTCACATACGGCTGTGGGTGTTGATCTCATCCCTCCGCAAATTAACCTGAGAGCTTGGTTCTGCACACGGTCCAGAGCTGAGATGGTATTAGTACTCACAATGGTCTGGAGGGGGAGGTTATAGTCTATTGCTGATCTCACATAGCCAAGGTATAGTTGACGAAGGGTTTGTTTATCCGCTCCCCAATTTGTACTAGCTAGCCGTTTGATGAGATTTAGACGCTTACATGCTTTTTCCCTGAGGTTGTGGATGTGTCCATCTAGTTTCAATTGTCTGTCCAGTTTTACTCCTAGATAGACTGGGTGCTCTTCTTTTGTTAGTGTTTCCCCACTCAGTTTGATGTTGATAGGTCTTTTTGCTATTTTGTGGCTGCGGGAGAAAGTGGTGTATACAGTTTTCTGCGTATTGATTTTTAGTTTCCACAGCTCACAATAAACTGACATTGTAAGGAGAGCTCTGTTGATCTTGGCTTTTGCCAGGATGGGATATTTGTCAGTAGTCCAGATGGCAAGGTCATCAGCAAACAGCGCCTTCGACACATTCAGATGTTTGGCAAGGTCATTAATGAAGATGAGGAAAAGGGGTGCAACTTAAAGGAGAGCCTTGAGGCAGTCCTTCTTCCAGCGTTCTTTTCCGTGAAATTGCACCGGCATAGTTGGTAGCTATGGTTCTATTTGTTAGGAAGGCCTGTATCCATCTACTCAAACACTTCATCCTCATAAGGCTGTCTCTGCTATGGGACTGCCTTTGCCTTTCACAATTAAAGAATATGAGTCCTGACGACCTCAATATTTTACGGGAGCCGCGGTAGCATAGTGGTTAGTGCACTGGCTTCCTAGTGCAGTGGTCTATGGTTCGATCCCCAGAGGAGGCGGGAATTTTTTAGGCCACAAACGGCTCCTGGGTCGACCCAGCCCCAAATCGGTACCAGAGCAACTTCTGGGAAGATTAAGGCGGCCGGCGTGATGCCGACCACATCACCCCTCGTGTGCCGACGGTCAAGATAATATGGGCCTAACACCATATTCCCAATATGCCTCAATGGGCGTGTAACGGGTTCCTTTACCTTTACCTTTAAAAAAATCACTTTGATTTATTACAGTTTGTCTTAACATTTGTGTTCTTACAAAATCAATGTTACTGCAGTATTTTTTTTATTTTTTATTTAATGAAGAAAAATATGTCTTTCAACCCTTCAAGTGTTATAATTAGGATATATAACATTTATGCTAGAATAAAACTTTTCAAGAGTATGTATTTTTACTAATGCAGACTAGAGGTGGGCAAATAGAGACACTTAGCTGTGTCAAGACATTCGAAACAGTGGGTTAAACTGTGTCGACGCACTGTTTCGAAACAACGGCACAGCGGCTCTTTTGCCCGTATCGGGGAGAAAGAAGTCTCTTATAGACAGTACCGGGGCGGGTATACATGAACTGTGTGAGACAATTTCCTCTGTTTTTACTGTCGTGTGTGAAAATCTATGGCGTTTCGTGTGACCACAATTCAATATTTTTACACAAGTCTTCATTATGATGTAATAAAACGTAGATATGATGATAGCTGCAGTATATGGGAAAATAATAAAAAACAACAATAATAATAACAGTAATAATAACACATGATATCAAACTAGAGTAAGCTAGTTTTGGTAGACAATGATTCAAATCCACACCGAGTACACATATCAGCAGAGCTAATAAAGTGTCCATTACATTTATACGAACACGCGGACACTTTCAACTTTAACATAGCGCCTAAAACATTGACAACTGCAGCACTGACACAATTTCCAGTGTCTATAACTTCTCAGCAAAAATAATATCACTTGTAAAATCAAGTCATCATAACACATCCCTGAAAAATATGACATGTTTGATATTCCATACTAATGTTCCGAACGGTTTATTCGAGGCAGACACGAACTGAAACTGTGTCCATGTATCGAATCTGTCGGACTGTCGGTGCTGTTTCGAAGCATTGTTTGACACATACACACAGTAGCCATCTCTACTCTGCAAAACAGCGAGGCAGACAGGAACCGACTGTATCGACACGGCAAGAAGGCTCTGTATCGAATCGTTCGGGTACGATACTGTATCGAAGCATTGTTTCGAAACATACACACAGTAGCCATCTCTAATGCAGACAGAAAAATGTGTGATCTTTACATTATGAACATTTACCATGCAGAATAGACGGTGCATATTGTACTGTGACCTGGGTGGGGGGAGGAAGAAAGAGGATTATCAGTATATACGTGTTTACTATTATTGTACATAATCGGAGTTCTTTTTTTTTTTTTTTTTTTCGTACGCCCGCTAATACTCGAGGTGAAATCTCAGGTTATTATTTTATGTCTAACCTGACATTGATTTTACGTGAGTATCCCTTTTTTCTTGTACAGAGACAGGTGTCCCTCGCCATTCAGGCAAATACTCTCCGATTTCGGAGGTACCCATTACAGCTGGGTCGGCTCAGGCGCCGCCAATCCCTGGTCGACGACACTCCTTCAAATGTTCTCGCCAGGTCTTGAGTTAATCCAGTCCAAATCCCGGTCGACGAAAAATCCTCAAATGCCGTCACCCGGGTTTGATCCTGGATCACCCGGTCGCCAGAGCGGTGTGGTAACCACTACGCTAGCGCGGCTCCTAGGAGCAGTTCTTAAAAACTGTTATTTAGTGTTGGGGATAAAATATTCATTTTCCTTTGTCCTCCTTGCGGAGCACGGAGCCACCACTGCAGCTGATCTACTTGCAGGAAGCCTGCACCAAGTAGTCACATGATCTTGTAGTGGTAGTTTTTGTGGCAATTGATTTTACATGATGAGGTTTCCAGCGCCATGGACAACCTCATATTAGTCACCCTAGTCTGAGGGTGTAGTAGTCCTCTTCTTTCTTTGTTACTTCAGAGGCCCTGGGAACTACACGGGGCGGATGAAAGAGAGGGTCACGAAAATTGCTGTAACATGAACGATGCATTAGTTTATCACTATTTATGAAGAAAATATGCCATTTGTTGTGACCTAAAAAAAAAGCTAGTTGCTTATCCTTTACAGGACGTGGCAATCAAACCCAGCTTTTATTGGCTGTTTGTGATTTTTCTAGGTAATTTTTTCATTCAGTAGTTTGCCATTGCTTTCTGAACGGTACGGCGCTTATACCATTGTTAAAAATCCACACAAAGCAATGTGCTACCAAACCGCCTGCAGCAGGTTTCGAACCTGGTATATCTGGATTATGAAACTGCGTTCATATCCATTAGGCCACAGACGCCGACGTTGTGACCTAACAACCATTTATTTAAACTTTAAGTGTGTGATTCACAATTTGCAAAGGGTTAATGCATTGCACCTTATTCTTAAGGGATCAAGGCTGCGTTTATTTTTACTTTGATGTGGTTTTCTGACTATATTTACAGCGTGTTGTCTACAGCTGTTTTTATTGTTTTCAAAACTTACTTTATTGCTTATTTCAGCTCTCTAATATAAATACTTTTTTTTTTGTCACTCTGTCTTACAGCTTTTTTTATGATCTACGTGCATCGTGTGATCAAAAGCTGTACTTGCTGAACTTACAAACTTTGTTTGCTGTTTGTCAAAAAATACTGGCCTATGAAAGTCGGGCCTAAAAGAATCACACTTTGCCCAGGAATGCTAACTGCATCTTCCTGTGATGCTTAATGGCATACATGGAAAGAAAAATTAAGTATGCTTTAAAACATCTTGTTCACAGCACCATTTACTAGTCCTTTTTTTTCCTAGTCTTAAAATTGTTGTTGTAATTGGTACCATAACTCCATGCATTGGCTGCTTGCTCGTAGTTTTAAACTGATGTGTTTATTCCATAGCATCATGTCTGAGGAGGATGACCTAGTATATGAGGTTCATGAAATTGTGGTGCAGAAGGTCGGCCATGTCCCTGTGGCAAAGGGTGACTTCAACCATCTGCCCAAGAAAGTGAAGACCTTTGTAGCACATTGTGTAAGTCGGCATTGTATGTTACATTGTTGCTGATCATTGCTGATCTTCATTTTTTGTTTCAGTCTGCTATAGTTAGTTTTTTATTTACCTTCCTTTTGCTGTCCTCACTTGACTAGTTCTCTGATTTGCAGGTATGTGAATTATAGTTTAAAAAATGAACAATTTTAAATGTTGAGAAGTTACTGTCATAATATGTGGCTGTACCCACGATAAATTGGTAGCCCAGTAGCAGATACTGCCTTAGGGGAGTAAGTGTTAGAGGCTTCATTATACTAGGTCCAGCACTGAGAGGTGAAGTGACCAGTTCCCTTCCTCGCTTCCTTTTCCTTCCCTGACTCAAAGAGAAGAGTCAGGTACCCATTTACAGCTGTACCCAAGGTACAAAAAAAATTGTCATTATACAGCTTAACATTTTAAACGAGGTTCTCATTTTATTTCCTAGTGTTTGTATAAAACATGTTTTGGAAGTGGCGCCACAATGGCAAGACAGTCTGTTGTATCATGGCTGTATAATGAAGCATCAGTTGCATGACATGGCTACACACAGGAAATTATATGGCAAGACAGTCTGTTGTATCATGGCTGTATAATGAAGCATCAGTTGCATGACATGGCTACACACAGGAAATTATGGTAAATGAAGCAAAAGTTACATGGCAATACAGAAATGAATATTTATGAAGAATGGCTGTACCCAAATTTAAAAATGAAGTTTCAGTAAAACTGTGAGACTGTATCATACTTTAAATGTAGAACATTTATTCAGCTATATGGGAATTTAAATATAGTAGCCTTTATTCTTTATAATCATGTGTCAGAGTTTGAATAAAGCAGCATTATTAATGAATGGCTATATTGGAATTTTGAACATCAGTCTAAAGAAGACAGAGGTCATGACACTCCGTGAGGGCAATCCTGAGCCCGTAAAAATAAGGAACCAGAATGAACAAAAGAACTTTTTTTTCAAAAGGATGAGAATTGGAAATGCAGGCCCGTCTGATATTCTCCCCATCCTTTCTCTCGTCTTTCATACTGATTTCTTTTATTCTCACATGCATTTTACATATTAGTTAAAAGGAATTCAACGTTGTAAAAGTAAAATAATAGCTTACTCACATTCACAGTATCTAACTATAAATCATGAAATAAAATATGTTGAAAAGTACAAACTAAGTATTACCATGAACTGTTGAAAAGTACAACTTTGTGGTGCTCGGAAGGACGTTGCTTAACACGTCCAATGTGTAATAATTATGACGTGAGTGCTCATGCAGGACAACGGAGAAGTCCATTTGGTGTAGCTGACCTTGATGGCTGTGTTGTGAGACTGTGTCACTAACGTCCTTTTATATATTTCATAGGTGATAGTCATGGATTTGTTAAGAGTATCTATATCTTATTGGATCACATGGACGATATTATTTGTAGTTGAAGTATTATAATTCAATGTATGGACTGAGACCTTCTGGAACAGACAGATACATTTACATACCTAGGATGCATAATAACACCAGATGGCGGAACAAGCAAAGACATTAACAACAGAATGAATAAAGTGAAAACAGCCTTTGCTAGTCTAAACAACATCTGGAAGTCCTCTCAGTACAGCACGAACACCAAATTAAGATTGTTGTTGTTGTTGTTACTGATCCAGCGGCACTTGGGCTCTCGCCCTTCGGCCCAATGCCATGTAGTGATATCTGCATGTTTTTGCAAGTTGTTTTGTGTCTCCGTACAGGGTGTTCCACTTATCTGGCCTGGGAGGAAGAAGCATTTTTCTAACATCATCTAGTGCTGGGCACTCAAAGAGGTGGTGGTCAACAGTTTCATGGGGGTAGTTACATAGCTGGCACCCTGGAGGGTGTTGTGGTTGGATTCTGTTCAAGTGGCTGTTGAGTGGTATATGTTGTGATCCGAGTCGAAAAATGGTGCTCTGATCCCTCCTTGTGAGATGGTTGATGTTGTCTTTAGGGTTAGGACCAGCCATATGTCTGTAAACCTCTCTTCCAGTGTTTCCCATGCCCCATCTGTTCAGCCAAGTTTCTTTGTTTATTGTTCGTATGAGTGATTTGGCTGTTTGGAGAGTTGTTGCTGTGAGTGGTTGTTCTTGTTTTGTTCCTTTCTTTGCTAAACTGTCTGCTCTGTCATTACCTGGTGTATTAGAGTGGCCAGGGATCCACTGCATAACGATTCTGATGCCATAGGAGGTGATAAGCTGGTCAGCATCCTGGATTAGTTTGGCTAATTCAGTTTTACAATGTCCACTGCTTTCCAGAGCTTGTAGGGCAGACAATGAGTCAGTAAAAATGACAATGTTTTGAGCCTTTGAGGGAAAGGCATCAAATACAGTCTTCAGATGGTATACAGCTGTTTCCAGTGCAATGGTTTCAGCTTCATAGTTGGAGCAAAACTCCCTGCATGCATCAAACAGCTCGTCGGAGGATCCGTCTGGATAACATATGTAAACTCCGTAACCTGCTTTGATGGTGGTCTTAAATGCAGATCCGTCAGTATAGACATGTAACCATTCTTCAGGGTAGGCATCAATGGTTCTTTGTGATGCACTCATAAGACTGACTGGGTCGGCCTGTTTGGTTGTTCCATCTACTAATTTCATCTGTACTTCTGGTGTTTTTAAGTGGGTATGTGGTGGTAAATTCCTTACTACTTTCTGTATATCTTGTCTTCTTTCTGGGAGGTGGTATCTATCTTGTATTTCATGAACATGGTGTAAGACTGACTTGTGCTTTATTCTTTGCTTGTGTACCCAGTTTTCTACAAGGTGCCTGTTAGGGTGGTTTCGGTTCATTCTCTTACATCTTTCATAAATAAACTTCTAAAGCAGCTTTATCTCTCCGCAAACTGGAGGGTTCCACATTTGTGTGAATTTCACATGCAGCAGTTAGTGTTGATCTCATAGCTCCACTGATTAGTCGAAGGGCATTGCTTTGCACTCTGTCGAGAGACTCTAGGTTTGTTTTGGAGCAAGTAGTAAGCAGTGATATTCTATCACAGAACGGACATAGCCAAGGTACAAGCCTCTCAGAGTATCCTTGTCTGATCCCCAAGTAGTGCCGGCAAGCCTCTTCAATAATTGTAATCGCCTCAGTGCTTTGTTTCTTGTATTCTCAATATGGTTCTTGAGGCTGAGCTGCCGGTCAAGCGTGACTCCAAGATATGTGGGATGTTCTTCTTTTGTCACTTGTTGTTTGTCTAGCCACAGGTTGATATTCTTCTTGGCTACTTCATGGCTTTTGGTAAAGATAGTGTACACTGTCTTTGTATAGTTGACCTTTAGTTTCCATGTTTGGCAGTACTCATACAGTCTTCTAAGGTCTCCGTTTAGTCTTTGAGCTCCACTTTCTAGATTCTCATGACTCTGCCATATTGCCAGGTCATCAGCGTAAAGAGCTTTTTCGACTTTGATCTGGTCTGCTAAGTCGTTGATATAGATGAGAAATAGAGTGCAGCTTAATGAGGAGCCTTGTGGTAAGCCCTGCTCTAAGACTTCTTTAGATGAGATTGCATTGTTTATCTTAGTCTGGATTGTTCGATCAATCAAAAAATATTTTATCCAGTTGTATAACCTGCCATGTATTCCCATGCCAATCATCTTCATCAGGAGGCCTTTTCTCCATACACGATCATAGGCCTGCTGGAGGTCAAAGAAGATGGCCACAGTATGTTTCTTATTCTGGAAGCCATCATGAATTCTCTGCGTCAAACGGAAGAGCTGGTCTTCTGTGCAGCTGTTGGTTCTGAAGCCTGCCTGTTCATGACATAGAATACTGGAACTCTCAAGGAACCAATAGAGACGCGTGTTTATCATTCTTTCAGCAATTTTCCCCAGGCATGATGTTAAAGATATCGGACGGTAGCTTTTGGGTTCATCTGGGGGTTTGTTGGTTTTTAAAATGGGGACAATGTGAGCATTCCTCCAGGCTTTTGGAAGTTTGCCTGATCTCCATGTCTTATTGATCAGCTTGAGGATTGCTTCTGTCCCAGATGGGCCCAGGTGGAGTAGCATTTCATTATGGATCTTGTCTGGCCCTGGGGACTTTCTAGGTTTTAATTTCTTCAGAGCTTGCTCTAACTCCTTCATGCTGAACTCTTCTTCGAAAAGGGAAGCGTTGACGGTTGAGGCTTTCTCTTCTTTCCTTAACTGGTGTAGTTGTTCCATGTCCAGCTCTGTGAGTTTACCTGCTCTATTCACATTGGCAAAGTAACGGTTGAAGTGTTCTGCTTTCTTTTGGTCTTCAGCGATTGTCTTCCTTCCGTCTATCACTGGCTTTGGATTCATCCTTCTACTTTCTCCAGAAAGATTATTAACTAATGCCCATGCTTTATTTCCATTCTGTCTGAGATCTAAGTTGGAGCACGTTTCTGTCCATTTATCTTTTTTGGCCTTCTTCACTGTAAGTTTTACTCTGGCACGTGCTTTATTGTACTGAATCTTTGCCTCTTGTGAACGTGTGGTCTCAAGTGTTGTTCTGGCTTTGTTTCTTTCAGATTAGTAGTTTCTATTTCTTTGTTCCAGAATGGTTTATATGACTTCCGGCTGCCCCTTGGGATGGACAGAGCTGCTGCATTCAAGATTGATTTAGTTAGTTCTTCACTGAATGTTTCGACACAGTTGGTATCAATGTTTTCTAGAAGGCAATTCAGTGTTTCCTGGAATAGTCTCCAATTTGCTTTTCGAAAATTCCAGCGAGTTCTCTGCTTGAAACATGCTTTACTGGGGGTGCTTATAGTGGTGAGGAGTGGTTTGTGATCACTTCCAATGTCGTTCAGAACCTGAGAATGACTAAAATCTATCAGATCAGATGAACAGATGGTCAAGTCAGGTCGGCTGAGAGAGAGGTGGGCCCTGTGCAGCAGAGTTGGTGGGGACTCTGTATCCTGTAATACTGACAGGTTAGTTGTTTCACAGGTCTCCTCAATGTACTTTCCTGTGTTGTTGTAATCAGGGTAACCCCAACGGGGTGAGTGTCCATTGAAGTCCCCTACAAGAAGTTTTTTCTGATACTGTGTCTTGTATAGTTCTGGTATATTGCATGTTGTCTGAGGTGGGCTGTACAAATTGTATATAGTATATTTGCCTCCATTGTGCCAGATATTGACTTTTTGTACATCTGTGGGATGGGCTGTTGTTAGCTGAGTGACATCTCCTTGTATGTCATTTCTGATGTAGGTTACTATGCCACGGCAACCAATGCACTTACAGGCGTAACTAGTGTATCCGGACAGGTGCAGGTCAAAATCTTTGTGTAAAGTTTCTTGTAGAGCAGCCATGTGTACTCTGTGACTGTCCAGCAGTTTGGCAAGTTCAAGCTTTTTATTTCTTATGCCACAGATGTTTAGCTGCAAAATATTAAGTGTCTGTGTGTTTTTCCCTGTGTGATCTGGTTTCTGTTTGCTCTCCCTCCCACTTTTCCTCTTCTTGGGGGGTCTGTCTTTTGGGTTTTTTCCAGTAATCAATTTTTCGCACATCACAGCCTGGTTACCCACTATCTGGCGCGGACCTTGATAACCGAGGCGTCGTCCGATCTCGTTTGAGTTAGTAAATTTTAACTTTGTCATCTTCATGGCATTGTGATGCTGGGGTGCCTGTGGATTTCCTACCGCCCCGGGTAGAAGCCAGAAGTGTACTGTGCCAGCTCTGGGGGAGATAAAGGGGGTGTTCCTGCATCTCCCTGAGATACGTAGCCAAGGTAGGGCTCACAGTGCTCATTCCCCACCACCAAATTGCCTGCTGGTTAACGCCGAGTTCTCCGAGGCTCTAGGCATGTGACCAAGAGTTTAAGGCAATAGGATCATCACGTCCTGAGTCTCTGTGCCTGTACGATGGGTTCCGATCTTCTGGAAGTAGTCCATACTCGTTCCCACTCCTAAGACTTGTTCAGTATCCATCTGGCTCCTTCCCACCCACAGAGGGCGTGTACAGTGTAGTGCACCGGTTTTATTATCGAGGTTTGCTCCTCTAGATCCGTTGTGTTTAGCCTGAGGATTCGCACCCTCAGTTACCAGGACTACCTCGGAGGGTGTGACTCTTCACCACGCACAACGATCTTGGGGTATGAGAGGTTTTGCTAGGCCAAGAGACTGACACCGCAATGGTCGCTCCTTTCATGAAAAAGAATTCACTAGGCCTAGGGTGAAGCAAGGGGGGAAACCCACTACCCACAACACCAACACATGATACCCCCTGTCTGTAAAAGACTTTGCCCCACCAAATTAAGATTAAATGAGAGCTGTGCACTTTCTGTGCTTCTCCATGGTGCGGAATGCTGGAGAGTAACAGAGAAGGAAATGTTGAAATTGTCCTCTTTCCACACAATCTGCCTAAGGAAAATTCTCTGAATATTTTGGCCGAATACCATCACCAACCAAGAACTGCTTATTCAGAGCAAACAAGAGGACGTGCACACCATCATTGTTACAGACTGTGTTCATGTAGAGGCGTAACGTATATTAAGGCCCTGGTTAGCTGGCCCAATCATTAAAGTAATAACTCATGATCTGGTGTCTCTGATTCGTTCCTTGAACTTCATGCTTGTGCCTTAATGTTATAATGTCTGCCTTTTAAAGGATCTTGCTGATATATTACGCGAATGATGAGTGTAGAATAATATCAACCTTAATTCACAAAGATGACAACTCGTTCCGTGTGAGAGTCCATCACACATTCAATATTTAATGACGATATACAAACAGTTCATAGACAAGTCATCTCATGATTAAAATACATACGAAAATGCAGTCTGACTACTGTCTCCTTATACGTTCATCAATCATTAAGAGTCAACGTTTTTACACGCAATGTCGACTGGCGAACATTTGGTAGTGATCATTGACGTTTGAAGATATAATATTAATAATTTCAGGAATTCATCACAAAATACTTATCCAGCTCCGGATGACTTATTCTTTCATCACTACATAATGAAGGCTGACCCATGCCTTATAATCCCAGAGGAAACACTGCGTAGAATGCATAAACTTCGACCGCGAAGTGAAACACATCTGACTTCTTCAAAGTCAGTCTAATCAAGGGTAAAGGAATCGCGTTGCCATGCCCCAGCCTATCAACTAACTACGTCATGACTATCCCTAGTCAACCCTATAACATCGCGGTCAATATAATTGTTTAAAGTGCAAAGCACCTCTCATTGGTGGCATCTCAATATGTTCACGCGTACTAAATTCAAAGTGGGTTACCATCGCCCAAATACCCGTATCAACTCCCCTGACAGCCCCGGTTTAAAAATCTGTTACACAGATTTTTACAAAATTTTAACATTAATCTTACCATTGCAATTAATTATATCAATTAAAATTGAATTATGGACCTACGACCAGTGATGTTTTTAATAAAACAGTGTCAGTGGTCGTTGTCAATACATTATAATGCCACATACGTCATAGAAATAGTACATAAGTGAAAGAAAAGAAATGTCAATCGTCAAGACAGAAGAAGAGATTACCATCTAATGTCTTAAATAATATACGAGTTAGTTAACTACGAACTAAAATTATTTAAGTAATCAACGTATTAGTGTGTCGATGTCATGTGTGTGTAATATTCTAGACATGAATCTATTTAAATAAACTAATTACATGTCATAAAAGAATTAAAATAAAGAATATAGCAGAAATACATTAGAACAAAGTATTAAGAACAAATAATGAAACGAAAATAGTAAATAATAAAGGAATAGAGTCAATCTACTAATGTTATCAATAAAATTATATATGAAAAAATGTATATAACCTATCGCTAAGTTACCCTATATAACATAAAGATACACTATTATAATACACTCATGTGTACTAGTTAAACTAATTAAAATCTAATTATCCTACAATTTTAAGTGTTTTATTTCATAGTATTAAAAATGCTTAATAGTTCTGAAAAATTCCAACGTGTGAAGCATGATATACGTAATATCATTGTTCGTATATACGTTCTCGAAAGTGAAGACCGCTGTCCCGTTAAGTGAAAGTGTTCATTCCGATGAAGGAAATATAATACCAATCGAATAATTGCTAGTCTTCATTTATGTATGCCTTTGTTCAAACGGATAGTTTTGAAACTTCATACTGTATTGGTTGATTGGAGTTTGGACACTAACCAAAGTCCACCGCCAAACGAATGCGGCAATGTAAAGCGAAACAATCCGGTGTAACGATCAATGTGAATCTCCGGAAGATTAAAAGTCAAATAACGCTCGCAAGTGTCTCTGAGCACAAAACCGCTGCAATCCCATCGATGTCATATCAAAAGACTTAGATTACGTTTAATGTTCTGACTTGAGACGAAATATATATAATCCTTTTCGAGATATCGACATATGTTGAAACGGTCAGCATGAAAGTCATACCATTTGTGCAATTGACTCCTTGATTTCATCGTCTAGAAGCCTTGAACTCATATATGTTAGTTCGTTGATTGAAGTTGAAGCCCATCGTAAGTTCAATTTTTGAAAACGTGAGAATTCACCACTTTGATCAATGTTGCCGCTCTGTCACTTTTTATCCCTGCAACTAGGTTTAATATAGAAATGTTTTCGTTATTCGTTTGAAATATGTTGTCATGAATCATCTGATGAAGATTTTGAATTTCTTGACAAGGAGTCTGCTACAACTTTTTCTGATCCTGGTATCGATTCAATCTCGAATTGAAACGGCTGTAAGATGATGGAGAAACGTGCCAATGGCATTTGAGGTAAAAGTTTCCACATTATTACAAAGCGTTGGATGTACAATAAGAACTTGACTCGTTGAGTTCTGCTCGCCTGAATCAAAATATGTCATCTGGTGTCGACAACAATGAGTAAGCCGTCACATTGATCGATCTTGAAGTATTTTTCCAACGTAAAATTGGTCCTAGAGGAGACCAACATCGAAGTATAAATTGCCCGCATCTGACGAAGGAGAGCAAAACTGGTAAAATATGTTGACCTCAAAGTAGGAGGATTCATTTAAAATTTTCCTAAAAATTTACTGATCGCGATGTTAGAACTGTCAGTCCAATGTAATATGCAGACATCTTTTTCCTTAACAGGGAAAACAATACACTAATTATGCTGCATGGGCTGAGCATAGTTAGAACAATCAACCACGTTACTGTCTATCGTTGGCATGGTAAAACAAATAAAGACAGAAAACGTGTACAAAAATAGAGGTGTCAACAAAAATGTTTTCTCCAAGAAAAGTCACTAACCGATCTATATAGAATAGATGACTATGAAAGAAAATAACTGATGACTGACTATGCTGAGTCGTCATAAAATGTGACTAAAATTGTACATGTAAAGTTTTATCTACGAGAAATAAAATCAGGTACTAATTGCAACCTGAGAGAATGATGGTGAAAATACGCACCATTGTCATGCTCGACTACCATGCGAGCATCCCTATTGTTATAGAATGTCACTAATGCTTCATCATACCTGATATCGGTAGATGGCAATATACGCACAAACTTAACGTCTGCCGTATAATTAAAGAAATTTCCAAGTGCCTGCCATGTAGTACCTTGTGGCAGATTATGCACTAGAATGGTGCGAGAGTGTGCACCTTTCCCAATATATGTAGTCTCATTGTCACGAAACTGTGAACAATGAAGATATGTATTTCTGGTCCTATCAGAAAAATTGACTTTTCCCTTTCCCATATACTTAGTATTCCTGTTAGCTGACATATCATCCTGATTGAACTTGGGATGATACCTATCAGTATATATGGCAGTAGGTTTCCTGCATGTCGGAGACACTTCCTTGCTGTGCAAAGTAAAAACTTTGCCGACAGACTTATTTGTCTGAACTTTATTATGATGGTTCATGTGAACCCTAGCATTATTTTTCAACACATTACTCTTCTCATTACAATCCATTCCCCTGTTGACAACGTCAACAGTTTTCTTAAGATCAGTTGCCAGCTGATCCTGTCACCAACATTTATTTTCTGCATTGGCAGTATTATCATGTCGAGGGAAGGTGTACTTGCCTCGAAATGATCTTCTAACTACTACTGGGTGTATTGAGACTTTAGTATCAGTTCTCGTACTTAAGTCATGTCGTAAAGTACGTTTATCTCCTCTGTTGTTCATCAGTATATTTTTACCTGCCAGTACATCCAGTAGACAGTCAATCCTCTTTCTTAATTTATTACTTTCAGAAGTCAGGAATGCAATCTCCTGCCTCTGCTTCTTATTTAACTTATCTAAGTTAATGCTTCTCACTAGCAAGTAATAAATCGAGTGTGTTTAATGCTGTTACTTACTTACTTACTTAGTCGTTCCCCTTCTACCGTGAGGTGTAGAGGTTTGGAAGAGAGAGCGCCAGACTATCCCATCGGCCGTCTTCCTCCCGGCCCGGCTCCACCCCAGTCCCTGATCCCCCAAAGACTGTCCAATGTTGTCCTCCCAGCGGACTCTGGGTCGTCCTCGGGGTCCGGATCCCTGGCTCCCCGCCTCCCATGCCCGTCGTGGCATCCGATCTTCTCCCATTCTGCAGACATGGCCAAACCATCTTAATTGGGACTGTTCTACCTGGGTCTGCAGGGGGTAGGATTTAAGGCCCTGACGTATCGTCCAGCCGCGCACCACGTCTCCCCCCGTCACCCCAACCACCTTCCTCAGACACCTCACCCCCGAGGTCCGGATCTGGCCCCTATGGGCCGCAGCCATTGCCCACGACCCGCATCCGCACGTCAAGACTGGGACACAGGCGGAGCGGCACACAGCCATCCCCGCCCTCCCACCAACCTCTCCCTTGCTGAGGAATAATTCAATGCTGTTGACAGTTCATAAATCTGTTGTTGTGTTTCCTTTCTCAGGTCAGCATATCTATATTTCTCCTCCAGGAGTAACGCTTCTAATGGAGTCACCCTGTCATCAATGAAACAATCATCACTCGATGTAGATACAGTAACACTAATACCAGATTCTGTATTCTCTTCTTCATTTTCTGATTGCACTTCATCCATTAATTCCTTACAAGTCTCATTACTACCATGGGGATCAACCATAAGTGTCTTATTATCTTCACGCAATAATGCCAAGTCACGCGTGGAAGATTTCACTTTACTTATCTGGTCATTCTGCATCTGTTTCGATGAGGTTATTGCATCGTCCACCTTTTTTTTCTGTCTAAGACAAAATTCATAAAATTTATCATTATATGTATGACATACATCCATTATATTATTGTCATCAAATGATACACTCCCATTTTCCCTCTTTTCTATTTCAATCTTTGTTTTAATGCCCCTATTTAGACAGAACTGTTTATATTGTTCCTTATCATAGTAAATGGATCCTAACTGCACATCATGAGTGAGAATCAACTCACATTGGATGTACTGGTCTGTACATTTTCGATTCAGGTTATGTACTTGTATATCGGCTTCCGATTTCACACGTGAACCTTCAGATTTAAGCTCCTGAATAACATAGTTCAAAGTATTATTCTTCTTCACTAGGTATTTTCCTTAGTATTGCCGCTAAATTTCTAAAAGCCACCTTTTCTATGGCGAATGATTTTAACATCTCACCCTCCATATCATGCTTTCGTCCCACCCTCACAAGCTCCTCTAAAGTAAGCATGATAAATATATATGTGACTCTCTTAGTCAATATTATCAATCCGGAGTCTATATTTACTTAAATATCTATGCCAACATGGCTAATATCGTCCCGTGACTCACTATGTCAAACCGTTACTTTTGACGCGTCTTACAAATTAGTTGTAAGCTAAAAATTCTAATTTTATTCAATATTTTATAATATTTTGCCATAGTCAGGCAGAAAAAATAGTTGCTACATAAACAACTAGTGCAATCATCAAGAAAATATCTCAGGCATCAAATATTTTCGATTAATTATTTATCAATGTTATATTTTATAATTATATACTTATTTCATCATCTTATTAAAATTAATTAGAGAAGAACAACATATACAATAAACCAAAGAAGCACTATTACCAAATTACGCCACAATTGTCGATTTACGAACACTAAAACGATATTAATAACAAAATATAATGACGGAAGTTACAGAATTTGTGACAAAACTGAAATTAGGTCAAAGCACAGGAAATCTACGAAATTGTACACAAAACATGGAATCTCTCAAATGACGTAACAGCTTTATGTGTAGAACTAAACGATAGTAAGATGAGTCTTCTCGCACATCTGACAAACAATAGACAAAAATGAATAAACCTGAAACTTAGGACAGTAATAATACAACGGTTATATACAACACTTCACAGCTAACAGCTAATATTGACTGATTCCAACGTGAACAAAGTATGCCGCAGTATTTAGTGGATTTTTTACGAATTGATTTCAGTCAATTGATCCCTATCGAACGATTTGAACTATTCTCACCGTCCGTAGAGGTATTTGAGAACAGAACAAATTCCTACCAGCCCATCGCTGACTGAACATACATTTAACATTTAAAAAAAAATCCATGTTACATATATTATTATGAGAAAAAACATGCCTGCAAACCGAACCGGACCAACATTGCACAATGAACGAAAATACTTATCTTTTCAAAGAATAACGATCTTCGCCAGTGTAAGCATGCGCCATAGAACGACGTGGATGGCATGCACAATTGATAGTTCTTTCATAGTACTGGTTCATAATTCCTGCTGTATTGTTGAAAATTTTCCTAACAGCCGTTGTCAATGAAATTGGACATGTTGTGACGTCATTTGCATCCGTAGTACGCATGCGTCTTGGTTACAAAGGAAAAACTGAAAAGTTTTTGGCACAATAAACAGTCACTCTGGAACAATTTTGTTACAGCTATTTCGTCTTAGAAAAATTTTTTCTCGTCCCCATACTGGCCACCATTCTGTTACAGACTGTGTTCATGTAGAGGCGTAACATATATTAAGGCCCTGGTTAGCTGGCCCAATCATTAAAGTAATAACTCATGATCTGGTGTCTCTGATTCGTTCCTTGAACTTCATGCTTGTGCCTTAATGTTATAATGTCTGCCTTTTAAAGCATCTGTGCTGATATATTACGCGAATGATGAGTGTAGAATAATATCAACCTTAATTCACAAAGATGACAACTCGTTCCGTGTGAGAGTCCATCACACATTCAATATTTAATGACGATATACAAACAGTTCATAGACAAGTCATCTCATGATTAAAATACATACGAAAGTGCAGTCTGACTACTGTCTCCTTATACGTTCATCAATCATTAAGAGTCAACGTTTTTACACGCAATGTCGACTGGCGAACATTCGGTAGTGATCATTGACGTTTGAAGATATAATATTAATAATTTCAGGAATTCATCACAAAATACTTATCCAGCTCCGGATGACTTATTCTTTCATCACTACATAATGAAGGCTGACCCATGCCTTATAATCCCAGAGGAAACACTGCGTAGAATGCATAAACTTCGACCGCGAAGTGAAACACATCTGACTTCTTCAAAGTCAGTCTAATCAAGGGTAAAGGAATCGCGTTGCCATGCCCCAGCCTATCAACTAACTACGTCATGACTATCCCTAGTCAACCCTATAACATCGCGGTCAATATAATTGTTTAAAGTGCAAAGCATCTTACATTGTTGGCATCTCAATATGTTCACGCGTACTAAATTCAAAGTGGGTTACCATCGCCCAAATACCCGTATCAATCATAGCTGGCAGATGCTGGAGTTGGGTTGGCCACGTCCTCAGAAGAGACCCTGATTCAATTACAAGAACAGCTATGCTATGGACCCCTGAAGGAAAGCGAAAGCGAGGCCAACCTGAAAACAACTTGGCGTAGAACTGTGGAGGCCGATATGCAAAGAATGAACCAGAGCTGGGGCACTGCACGAAGGATGGCCACCAACCGAGCAAAGTGAAAGCAGTTTGTTGCTGCCCTTCAAGACGCCACGAGGCATGATGGCCACTGACTGCTTTGACAGTCAGCGGCTAAAGATCAAAGAAGAGAGGATATTGGAATTTAAATCAAGCAGCAGTTTTATCACAGTGTCAAATGTAAACTAAGCAACATTTATACTACGTGAGTGTCCCAGAATTTAACCACAGGATATGAACTTCTTATGCTCAAACCATTATCATTCATGTATAGATATAGGAGGAGACTTATTTTTGTTTTTTTTCTTAGGTCCAGCTATGTGGCCCACGAGGCATTTACATTTGTGATGGCAGTCACGAAGAGGCTGAAGAGATTATTCACAAACTCCTGGAAAGAGGCACTCTGACCAGACTGACAAAATATAAAGACAAGTAAAAAAATATAATTTTGATTTAGTTTTGCTAACCACTGGTGCTGTCAGGCATCTAGGGTTGGGTTGATGTAGTTTCCCTCTGAAAGTGTGAACATAATGCAGAAATTAGGAGCACTGCAAAAACTTGAATAACTTGATCAGTCATCACTGTAGAAAAACAAAAACCATTACAGTGGTAACGCTGAATTAAGTAATGAATGTACTAATGTCTCTAAGTGCTGTTGAATATCTCTTGGTTTGAGGAGGAAAATGTATGTATGTATTGCACAAGTGCAATCAGAGGGTCGTACAGCATATGGAAGTTTTGATGTAAAAAGACACCCATATTAATATAATGGAGACATTTATCTTACTATAGTTGAATCTAATCTCCTATATGTTATGGTGTTTTATTATATCACACTGTTGTTTTTAATGTATCACACCGCCAAATATTAATATATTTTACAGAGAAAAAGATGCTTAAAAGTATATATGTATGTAAATATATATATATATATATAATGTTCGATGTAAAATAAACACAACACACAACACCAATATTGAACTACATGGGACTTATTTCACTTCTGCTGACTAGCCCAATCATTCCGCACTTGTGAATTCTAATGATTCTCCAATTTGGAATGTTGAATTTACTAAATCATATCAATACATGTCAATGTATTTTAAAGAAGAATAAAGACTCTCATATGTATTTATGTATAAGATACACACGGACGGTACTTACTTGAATAATTACACAAACTCATTGCATGGCATCAAGATAAGAAACTAATGTGCCACTTGACATTCTAGATACATTTTCAAATTTAAAACTTTTAACTCGTGAAAATCATTAGTCCTATCACCCTCTTATGTGAACTGTATTGACTTGGCCGGCACCACACCATGTTTTTTTTCCCCAGGATTTCTGAAATACAGTCTAACCATTTCACTATCAGCCCTCCACAGTCTATCCATCTTCACTATCAGCCCAGCCACTTGTCCTGAATCCATGTGTTCTGTAAAACATATAGCTACAGAAAGCATCACTGTAGCCTTCCTGCAAAGGGATCAGCTACAGCGGTGGCTCCTTAAGAAGCGAAAAGGAAACAGTTGATGATGATTGTTCCTTCCACTTTGCTTCCAGATTTCTTGATTTCATGTTCTGACTTTGGGAATATTTTCGGTAAAAGACTATTTTAGAGATCTCTTGTTTAGAGTTACTTCTCTTTGGAATGACCGTTCAATGTTGTTAATGTTTTAGACCCCACCCCAAGGGAAGTAATAAACAAGAGATCTCTTAAATAGTCTTTTACCATATTTTCTTAGGCATCTTCTTCTACTTCTTTGTACACTCTCAGATGTCTACTTGAATATTTTCAAAGAAGCAGCAGTCAGCTTCAGGCTGTTGGCATCTCCGTAGAGTTTTTCAGAAAAGGGCACTGGTGATGGCCATATGTGATTTCTATGTTCCTCATATGTTGGGCATCTTTGAAGCAGATGTTCACGTCATTTTATCGGTGCCACATTTACACTCATCTGTAGTTCCTATCTTTAGCTTGTTGAATAGATCTTATCTCATACATTAAGATCTTCCTCTCCTGTGTTTTAGACACTGATCATGTTTGTGTTCGTCATACTTTACATTTCTCCTTTGTTACTGGGGCTCCAGAAGGGTTGCAAAGAATAGTAGCACTGTAACCTACCATATTGTAAACAGAGGATTGGGTATGGGGCCAGCTACCCCATTCTGCAGAAACTAAAGCCACACACACAAAAAAACAGTCTGGATTGCTGCTTCACCTTCTATTTCCTCGAAGAACCACCAGTTTTAGCACTTGGAATGTTCAAACACTAAGGAACAAGGAAGATCTGCACAATTGCTAGCAGAAATGGTTACTGTTAAATTGAATCCTGGGACTGTGTGAATTAAGATAGTAGGGAATAGAAGTAGAGAAACTGAACACAGAACAAATAGTGTTATTCTTATGCTGCATGAGGAGAAAATGCAACTTTAGTGAAGATGTGTTTCTAAAGCTATTAGAGAAGGTGCAGACAGCACTTATAGAATAGGAAATATTGAAACCTAGACTAATAGAAGCAACATTCAGAACTGTCAGAAGGAAAATATAGATGGAAATGTTATGAATCAATTAATATCAAAGAAGAATCCTCAAAAGAATTGCTTTACAAAAGACTTCAGGATATCATGGCTAAAGAGAAGAAGTAAAAATAACACTGACTTGATGGTGATGAAACTGCAAAGATGGGAAAGAAAGAAGTAAGATGTTATAGCTTGTAGTAAGAAGTAAGTAAATAAGATGTTGGAGTATGTGATGTGTTGAAGCACAAGTGCGATATTAGAGCAAATGATAAGTAAGAAATATGTAAGTACTAAAAAACATTCTGAGACCAACAATCATATTGTAAAATTAACCTGGTATATCTGAATTATGAAACTGCGTTCATATCCATTAGGCCACAGATGCCGACTTTAATCAAGTTATATCAAAACATCAGTTTTTATACATGACCATCTGTAAGAATCTATTAAAACTGAACTCATGGCACCTTTATCAGATGCATGCATTAATCCCATTGCCCTTGAACTTGTCCAAGAGGCCATTGGCCGTCAACAAATATGGGCCAGGTCGTACTGTCCTGTGCCATCGGCTCAAGGCCATTCTCATTTCAGTCTCCAGTTCTCTTCTCCATGTGTTTTTCGGCCCATCTCTACTTCTCTTAACCTGGGGAATCCAGAACAAAATCTTCCTCATAATGCTGTCAGCAGGTTTCCTCAATGTGTGTCCTATCCATCCATTACCAGTGTCATCTTCTTAAATTAGATGCATACTCATAGAACATTTTTTTTCCCCTAGTTTTGCTGATCCTGTGAATCCCCCAACATTGACCCAGAGGTGGCTTTTGGACCACTAATTGGAAACCCCTAACTGGAATAATGATGAACCTGAATGAATTAAGACAATTAGATGATTGATTTGAATGTGTTTGTCGATCGTCAAAAAAAAAAAAAATAATAATTTTCTTACAGCTACTTGTGCCGCACTGATCCAGCTGATGTTGCCCGTGTGGAATCAAAGACATTTATTGTAACTAAGAACAAATACGATTCTGTGCCACGTGTACGTGAAGGTGTCAATGGAATTCTGGGTAGCTGGATGAGTCCTGAAGACATGAAGGTGGAACTTGATCATCGTTTTCCTGGATGCATGGCTGGTTTGTCCACATTATTGATTTTAACGTGCTTCTGTAATTTTTCAGCATGGCATGCTAGTTTATATTTTATAAAATCCCCTTCAGTCATGACTGACTATGGGAATGTGCCACTGAGGTGATAGCCCTCAGCTCCTTATTTTCCTGGTGTTCCTTTTGACGTTTTCTACTCTCTTCTGCTTGCCGTTAGAGCTTCTTTTCGCCCAACCTGAGGTGGCGCCATGGAGAGCATCGCCACTTGGTGGGATCAGCAGCTTCATCCTCCCAGGTTGCTGGATTTATGTCCAGTGCCCTCATGTCTCTCTTGCACACATCTTTGAACCTCAGCTGTGGTTGCCCAGCTGTTCTTTTGCCATCTGCCAGTTGTCCATAGAAGATATCTTTCTGGATGCGACCATCTTTATATTTTACGTTACCTTAAACAGTAAACCTGATGATGTTCCATTTGACCTGCTTTTCTTTAGTAATCATCATTATTTCCCTCTTTGCTGCTTACACAGGCGTAAAGCCACCATTATAGCCGATCCCCTTGCAGAAAGCCTGCATGACAGCATTCATTGCTCTAGCAGCTGTCGTTTCTGTAGCGGTTTGCATTTCATAATGAGGTTGCTTGCCTCATGCACAACCTAATATTAGTTACCTTATACAACATTCATGTCGGAGCAGTAGCCCTTTTCTTTCTTATCTCCTCAGAGACCCCCAGGGATGGCACAGGACTCTGTTCAGTAGTACCTGCATATTATTTTAAAATTATTCATTTTGATGTCTCGGAAATGGACCATTCAGTTTCATTATATCTCATTTCTCTTCAACTATCTGCCTTTGCCCCCATTGATCATTTTTATCATGTCATGTTTTCTCCCTGTGCTGTTTTCTATCCACTGCTCTTTTTTCTGTGTGGATTCGTTGTCTGGTTAGTAACACTTAAGGTTGGTTTCCTCATCGAATGTCCAGATTACCTTCACATATAAAGTACAAAAAAAAAGCCCTGATTATGAGCATAGGTTAAACTGCCTTTTTAAATTTTCACCAACAAATGACAGCGATGAAGAGGTCAAGGACGAATTCTATCAACAGCTGCAAAAAGAAATAGAAGCCGCACCTAGATACGATCTTATCGTAGTAATGGGAGACCTCAATGCAAAAGTTGGAACACACAATACATATAATGAAAGAGTAATGGGGAAATGCGGCAGCGGAACAGTAAACGAGAATGGGGATAAATTAATAAGTTTCTGTAGCATTAACAACCTGGTCATTGGAGGAACACTTTTCCCACACACAAAAATTCACAAATTAACATGGGAATCACCAAATGGCCAGGACAAACCAGATAGACCACATTATGATTAATGGTAGATGGAGACATTCATTACAAGATGTGAAAGTAAGAAGAGGTGCAGATGTGGGAAGTGATCACCACTTAGCAGTAGCAAAACTGAAAGTGAAACTCAGAATTGCTGGACCAACTGTAACTACACAGAAAAGATTTGACATCAGCAAATTGAAGACCCCCTTATCAGAAAAGCTTTTGCGGCTGATATAAAGAAGCGATATCAATTTGCCAAAAGCCAGGAAAAGACATTGACTGATGATATAGACCAGAAATTCAACACCATTTCAACAATATATAAGGAAAGCAGCAAATCATGCTTGGGATTCCAGGAAAGGAAGAAGCAAGACTGTATAATACCAGAAACATTAAACACCATAACGATGAGAAAGGAAATGAAAAGAAAGAAAACAGAAGCGAAGTCCCCCCAGGTTAAAGCAATTATATAGCGATAGGTCCAGTCAGCAGTACAAACGTCAAACCCGAGCCAACAAATGGAAATTCCTAGACGTTCTTGCAAGACAGGCAGAAGAGGCAGCACTGAGAAATGAACAAAGCATAGTATATAAAATAATTAAAACCATCAGCGGAAAACGAGATGCAAACAATATTACATTAGTAAGAGATAAGCAAGGAAATCTCATCACCACAGCAAAGGGACAGGGAGCACGATGGGCAGAGCATTTCAGAGAATCTCTGAACAAGGAACCACCAGAGACAGTTGAACGTTCCTGGGGATGAAAATGATCTCGATGTTAATACAGACATTCCACGAAAGGAAGAAATCATCACGACAGTCAAAGGGTTAAAGAATGGAAAAGCTCCTGGCCACGATAACTTAAATGCAGAGCTATTTAAGACAAACCCTGAGCTAGCAGCAGAACTATTAGAACCACTATTTGCACAAGTCTGGAAAACAGGGACAACACCAACGGAGTGGAACAAAGGAATAATTGTCAAATTGCCCAAGAAGGGCAACCTTGCAGACTGCAACTATTGGAGAGGAATCACTCTTCTCTCAGTTCCCAGCAAAATACTAGGCAGGATAATTATACAGAGAATTTCAAAAGCAGTAGACCACAAACTGCGGAAAGAACAAGCAGGTTTTAGAAAGAACAGAAGATGTGCATATCATATATTCATCCTCAGGAACATTATAGAGCAGTGCTCAGAATGGCAGAGCCAGCTGTACATTAATTTTGTTGATTTTGAAAAGGCTTTTGACAGTATACATAGGGACAGTATATGGAAAATACTGAGGGCTTATGGAATTCCAAGCTGCATAGTGTCCATCATAAAAAGCCTCTATGCCAACTTGTAGCTTTGGGCAGAGCAACCTAACTTTTGAGGTGAAGACAGGAGTACGACGGGATGCCCCTTATCAACCACTTTATTTTTAACAGTCATAGACTGGGTGATACGCCAGACAACAGAGGACAGTCCAAGATGAATAAGATGGACTACGTTTTCTACATTGGAAGATCTGGAATATGCAGATAACATTGCACTACTCGCACATTCTCATCAACACATCCAGGAAAAAATGGATAGAACGAACGAACGAACGAACGAACGAAATCTTTATTTCATCAGGGTAAAGAAATAGGCATAATTGCCTTTTTACATTTCTGCCCTGCAATACAATTTTCAGTGTGTTAAAAATTAAAATATTAACAACTTCAGACAGGATCAATTAATAATATCATCACAATCAGAAACTTAGCTCAGACAAGTATATTTACTCATAGTCATTCACGCACAGAGAGAGAGAGAGAGAGAGAGAGAGAGAGAGAGAGAGAGAGAGAGAGAGAGAGAGAGAGAGAGAGAGAGAGAGAGAGAGAGAGAGAGAGAGAGAGAGAGAGAGAGAGAGAGAGAGAGAGAGAGAGAGAGAGAGAGAGAGAGAGAGAGAGAGAGAGAGAGAGAGAGAGAGAGAGAGACTTAATATAAAAAATTCAATTTAAAATAAAAATATTACAATGATAGTTAAATGCTCGTGGAAACGTTGAAATAACTGAAACAGAATTGTCGTTAAATGTGTGTACAAGATTTCATGACATGTGAATGCAGATATCTTTTGAATGTGGTGTAATTATCAGTTTTGACAGACTTGGGTAGAGAATTCCATGCTAAACCACCTGCATAACTAAAACAACTTCGGAAGAGGTCAGTTCGAGGTTTTGCAAGGTCCAAAAGTAGGTCGCCACGTATAAAATATGAGCAGTATTTATATCGAAAGAACTTTTGCAAGTATGAAGGCGTTCTGCCGTGTAAAATTTGATGCACAAATAGGAGATCTTGGAAAAAGAAGAATTTTTTAAGAGGAAGAACATTCAGCTGTGAAAATAGCTGAGCACTGGGAATGCTATCATTCAGGCAAACAAGTCGTAGCGCCCTTTTGTGTAGGGATTCTAGGCGTTTCAAAAATGACAAGCCACAGCGACTCCAGATATTTGAGCAATAAGAAAGGTGACTTTGAATATGTGCATAATAGAATATAAGTCTAGAGTGCGGACATAAAAAATGTTTGATTTTTGAGAGTTGAAACAATTTAATAAGTATAGCCAGCAGGTGGGTCTGAACATCAATCTAAGGAAGACAGAGGTCATGACACTCAATGTGGGCAACCCTGAACCCATAACAGTAAGGAATCAGAAACTGGAACAGACAGACACCTTCACATACCTAGGATGCGTAGTAACACCAGACGGCTGAGTTAGACATCAACAACAGAATGAACAAAGCAAGAACAGCCTTTTCTAGTCTAAACAACATCTGGAAGTCCTCTCAGTACAGCACAAACACAAAATAAAGATTATATCAGAGCTGTGTACTTTCTTTGCTTCTCTTTAGTGCGGAATGCTGGAGAGTAACAGTGAAGGAAATGTTGAAATTGTCCTCTTTCCACACAATCTGCCTAAGAAAAATTATCTGAATCTTTTGGCCGAATACCATCACCAACCAAGATCTGCTTACTCGGAGCAAGCATGAGGACATGCACACCATCATAGCTGGCAGACGCTGGAGCTGGGTTGGCCATGTCCTCAGAAGAGACCCCGATGCCATCACAAGAACAGCTATGCTATGGATCCCTGAAGGAAAATGAAAGAGAGGCCGACCAAAAATAACTTAGCGGAGAACTGTGGAGGCTAAAATGCAAAGAGTGATTCAGAGCCGGGGCACTGCATGAAGGATGGCTGCCGACCGAGCAGAGTGGAAGCAATTTGTTGCCGCCCTACAAGAGGCCACCAGACGTAATGGCCACTGATTGCTTTGACAGTCGGCGGCTAAGGATCAAAGAAGAAGATGAGCATAGGTTAAACTGCCTTTTTAAATTTTATTAATGCATGGAGAATAAAGTATAGTTGCCAAATTTTTCTCAGCACTTTATATTTAAATACATGTTTCAATCATGCACATTTGTTTCACAAGATTGACCATTTCTTTAATCACATGGGCCATTTACTGTGAGCCCCACCCCTCTCCATTTAAGGAGAAAAAAAAACTAGATTGGTGTTTGATTTTCATGGAATTGCATCAAGCTTCATCCAAACATGCTAAATACATATTCATATTCTACTGTTATGTCTTTTTTAACAAATGTCTTTTCTAGCACGATTCTTGTGTTTGTTGGAGAGGCCGAAGGTCGAGAACCCAGACATCACCGGAACTGTGTGTGTTTGTCTAATTAGATCATTTTGTATTCTCCATTTATATTTTGGCAGCAATAAAGACAAAGTTAGAGGAACAGACAGTCATATCAAAATAAGATATAAGGCAAGAGAGTTTTCATTGCATTGGTAAATTATATGGGAATCAACAGAAATCGTGTCCAATACAAAAACAAGAATTATCAACTCGGCTGACAAGTCATGTCTGCTGTATGGCTTTGAAGCATGGACAACAAGAAAAACCAAGAAGTTACATACTTTCATAAATGAGTGCTTATAATAGCATAAAAGGCAATATTAAAATGATATGACAAGATCACTAGTGTGGAACTGATTACGAGAACTAGGCAAGTGATAGTGGAACAAGAGGTGACAAGAAGATGTTGCCGATGGATAGGACACAAATTTGAGCAAACCTGTTGATAGCATTACAAGGCAGTCCTTGTTCTGGAATCCCCAGGGAAAGAGAAGTAGAGGGAGATGGAAAATCGCATGTTGTAGAGAACTGGAGACAGACATCAAGGGGATGAAGAGGACATGGAAAGGTCATAACCGGATGGCACAGGACAGGACGACCTAGCAGACATTTTTTGAAGGCCTATACTCCAGGGGAGCTGAATGTTTACAGTGACTTTTGAAATGTCTGTCTTCCTGTTCCTCATTGAATTAGACCCTGCAATAATGTTTATGTAGAAAACCCAAAATGGAAATACAGGTCTGCATTCTTTTATCTGAACACCCGAGAATTGAAATATTCTCAAAACTGACAGTTTCTTTGGGCGATTTTCAAACACGTTTTTTTACCAACTTTAGGCTATATTTTTTTAAAACGTGATTTGGGCAAAATCAGGAAGCTGAAAAAAACCCAGTTGCTGAAACACAGCTGTTCCATACATGCCACACCCTAGAGCTGAAAAACCAATACAAAAAAATCGGAAAAACCTGTACAAAAATCTGGAAACCTATACACAAATCCGAAAAACCTGTAGCCTACAAAAATATTTTAAAAAGAACCATACGAAGGAGAAAGGTCCATATATCGACCATTTTGTTCTTTGAGAAATCACAAAAGCATTTTTTTCACACAGGCGAAAAGCATAATTTATTATTTACTGTGTTTTCCTTGTTTGTACATTTGGTTCATTTCTTCACATTGGATATAATAGGAAACTCAATATGGAGCGTTACAACAGGAGGAGGTCTAATCATCATAAGGGTTCTCTTATTCGGCCAAGCGTTCAGGCCCTTTAATAATCTCCACTATGACTTTTGCTGTGAACCCGTTATGCTCTAATTCCGTGGCCAGATAAACTAGATCTACTGTGTGTTTAGGTTGCATGGTTTCCTACAAGGTCACAAATTTTATCAAAAGTATGCTGTATTGACTACCTTCTACGTTTGTTCTCTCTCATCAGTATTAGGCCTAAGTTTGTCCCTAGATTTACTTTCGTCACTGTCGAAGTCTAAATCAGGCCCGTATCGTCATCTTCCTGATCAAATACAAGTCACCTCTCAGCTCCCAAAGAAAAGATTCCACTGCCTGAAAAGCCATTACTTATTGAGAAAAATCAAAATATTGATGAATTCAGAAATCGGAAGCTTCTCTCGTAACGGAAATACTCAGGTCTTGCTAAACCACTATCAATTTTGGACGGTTTTTTTTTTTTTTGCGCATTGGTGTTTTTGGCTGAATCAAATTGTAAAGGGTTAATAATTAGGTGAAAACCTGTACAAAAAGCATTTTTGGCCCAAAAAGATCTGAAAACGTGAAAAATCTGTACAGATTACAGGTAACTTGTACTACTTGGCATGTTTGACTGTCCTTGAAAATTTTGAATAAAAGTATATGGACGTGCTATTAATGAATCATATTCTGTAGAATTATTTGGTTCAGCAGTTCTGAATTCAACCGTCAGTTTCTTTACATACTTCATTAGGGCGTATGATGTACATCATCCCATTCAGCATGGGCCCTGTTGGTTCCCCTCTCAGCAAAATCGGTGTGCAGGTCACCGACTCCAACTACGTGCTACTATGCATGCGTATGATGACTCGAGTCACACCCCGAGTGTGGGAGGTGCTGGGTAATGATGACTTTGTCAAGTGTATCCACTCTCTGGGATGTCCTAGACCTGTGCAGAGTAAGTGTATTCATTTTTAAATTATTCTTTGGTTTGGTCGGTTTGGTTTTAAGGACTATCTTCATCGCACACGAACAGCGCCATCAGTGCTCTGATCTCTTATAAGGCATAATAGAAATTATTCTTTAAAACAAGTAACGTAATTATTTGAAAATTGTGTTCTTTTTGTTTTTTTTACTCATAATGAGAAACAACTTAATGTACTAATTTACTGACCTAAATTATTGATCCTCCCTGACTGACGGCAATAATTTTTTTTTTTTTTTTTTATTAGTTGATACAGAAGCGTTAGTTGATATCGCAGTTGCGTTTATGCGGACTATCAGTTTGATCACAGATCACTTGATTATATGTGTCCGTACGTGGGTTCGTACTCAGACAATTATTAAAGATGTAATTGAGATATTGTCTGGTCTGTATCGTAGTCGCTGGCACTTCATTGTTTGTTCAGTGCGAATACCATTCTTCATAATATATGGTAGAAGTCTTCCTCATAGAAGATTAGTTTAAGTATAATGCGAATACAATCAATATAAGATGGCATGCAGGCCAACCTTCAAGTCGAATGACGAATGCGGTAAGTCCTTCATACTGAGTCCAATATATACATTTATTTGACAAGACATGTGAAGAACATTATATGGTGATTCATCAATATAAGAAATGTACATCTGCATTAGTCAATGGGAATCCATAATACCGTCACTCTTCCAGTCAAATAAGTTCATGTCAGAACATCAAAGGCGATGTACACGCTCTGCTGTCATCCAGTCAGACGGTAATGATACGCCTGTGTATTTGACGAATATTTAATATATAGATCATCCACTGATCTACTGACATTATATTTCATCATCCATTAAGGAACTATGGACCGACCCTGCGCGTCCATCAATAATAATAATTCAGCAATACGTAGCCTAACTCTGGAAGGATTCAACAATACGACTTCATGGCGTGACGGTCAAATACAAAAGGGGTCCCCTAAATTGGTCACTACGCGTGACCATACCAACGCTCACGCGTCACAATCCGACTGTGCGGATTGCGTTCATTAGACCATGAAGTATAACAATGATTCTACATTAATTCTCTTATCATCAAAAATGCGTGCTGCCAAATATAGCAGACGACGCCGATAAAACACCGTAACATTAGTACGCTTTGGTTAGACTAGTCAAGTTCTTATTAATTACTAAATTAATTAAAGTGGCACCACAGCTGATGCATTACATACACAAAAGTGTTTTCACTATTCAAGATAATTACATCACCGTGACCTGAAAGACAGCATTTAAAAACTGTATAATCTCATCTCCTTTTGTCTTTGATCCTTGGCTGCTGACTGACAAAGCTTTCAGTGGCCGTCACACCTGGTGGCATCTTGTAGGGCAGGAACAAACTGTCTCCACTTTGCTTGGTCGGCAGCCATCCTTCGTAAATGGCCCCGGTTCTGGTTCATGCTTTGCATCTCTTCTTCCACTGTTCTTTGCCAGCCTGCTTTTGGCCGGCCTGTCTTTCGCTTTCCTTCAGGAGTCCATAGCATGACGGTTCTGGTGGTGGTGTCAGGTTCATTTCATGATAATCTCATCATGAAAAACAAAATGCTATAGAAACCACAGCTGCAGGGGCATGTTTGTTTGTTGCAGGCTTCCTGCAAGGGAGCCATCTACAGTGGTGGCTCCATGCTCCATAAGGAGCGCAAAGGATGATGATGATAATATTATTTTGATGTAAATACTTCTTATATCAACTTTTCCGCACAGTCTTTGTTCTTGGGTGCATGCTTTTTCTAGATTTGATTTTTTAATAAATAACTAAAATATACAGTTTCAAACTGTGTCAGTAAATTGATCAAACATCTGTGACATTAATTCAGTCCCAAAGGAGCATAGGCCTTCAACAACTTATGCCAAGTTTTCTTATCCCGTGCCATCAGCTGAAGGTCTTTCAATGTTTTCCTCATCTATGTCTTCATCTTCTGCATTAGTCCTTAAAAGGCCGTTGGTTACGTTGTGTTGCCGTTTACAGCGAAGCTGCGATATTTGCGCCTTTCGGCCCGACACATCCATCTTCAGCATGACATTTTTGGGACTGGGTTAGCCTTCCCTCTTTGATCCCTACTTTCTCGGCCAGACTGCAGTGATGCGGCCTGTTTCCAGAACCAGCACATGGAGCTCTGATTTGCTGACCCCGACGCAAGCAGTCAAGCTATGAGTCGCTGACTGCATTATCTCGTTTGCTGCGTCTTCGGTTCCCCCTCATCCATTTAATTTCTGTCTCTAGATATCTTCTTATTCTCCCACTAACTTTCTGTTGTTGTTGTTGTTGTTGTTGTTGAAGGTCTGTGCTCCTTAGGAAGCTGGAAGGTTAATGATGATGAGTTATGAAGGTGGCTTAGGGAGTTATGAAGGTAGCTTAGAGAGTTATGAAGGTGGCTTAGGGAGTTATGAAAGTGGCTTAGGGAGTTATGAAGGTGCCTTAGGGAGTTATGAAAGTGGCTTAGGGAGTTATGAAAGTGGCTTAGGGAGTTATGAAGGTGGCTTAGGGAGTTATGAAGGTGGCTTAGGGAGTTATGAAGGTGGCTTAGGGAGTTATGACGGTGGCTTAGGGAGTTATGACGGTGGCTTAGGGAGTTCTGAAGGTGGCTTAGGGAGTTATGAAGGTGCCTTAAGGAGTTATGAAGGTGTCTTAGGTAGTTATGAAGGTGGCTTAGGGAGTTATGAAGGTGGCTTAGGGAGTTATGAAGGTGGCTTAGGGAGTTATTAAGGTGGCTTAGGGAGTTATGAAGGTGGCTTAGGGAGTTATGAAGGTGGCTTAGGGAGTTATGAAGGTGGCTTAGCTGTAGATCAAGAAAAACAGACTGTCTTAATCAGTCTTTTCTTTCATGCTCGCATTAACCATACTGTTTCAGGGCGTGTGAAGAACCACTGGCCCTGCAATCCTGAGAAAGTAATGATTGTCCACTTTCCAGAGGAGAGGAAGATCAAATCTTTTGGCAGCGGCTATGGAGGTAACTCTCTTCTGGGCAAGAAGTGCTTTGCCCTGCGTATTGCTAGTGTCATTGCCAGAGACGAGGGTTGGATGGCAGAGCACATGTTGGTTAGTTATTGTTTTCACTCAGGAAACAAGTGTTCATTTATTTCATTGTTTTCACTCAGGAAACTGAAGTATTCATTAATTTCATTGTTTTCACTCAGGAAACAGAAGTATTCATTGTTTTCACTCAGGAAACAGAAGTATTCATTCATTCATTGTTTTCACTCAGGAAACAGAAGTATTCATTCATTCATTGTTTTCACTCAGGAAACACAAGTTTTCATTCATTAATTGTTTTCACTCAGGAAACAGAAGTATTCCATACATGCCACACACTATGGTTTACCCATAATCTGTACGGGGTGTTTGCGTTTTCAGATGTGTACGGCCCGTACAAACGTCTGTACGGGTTTTTCACCTAATTATTAAACATACATATAAATTGATCGTTTTGTGCCACTACCGTCATTTTTAAATGTTATTTGCAAGAGAGTTAGCTTCCGTTTCCGATCTTTATTTAGTAATGGGATTATCCGCGTTTATTTTCTGTGAATTTTTTAAATCGCAATCAATCGGCATCGAACACGCGGCCAATTTCGCTCCAATTTTAATGGATTCTGACTCCGATTCGATGACAAGGAGATCTTTGTCTTTATTAGCGCTAATATCAGTTCTCAGAATATGGGTGATGGCAGAGATGGAAACGAAAGTAGAATGTCATTGCTAGTATGTATAATTTTAGGGGTTAGGATTAGGTTTATCGGAAAGGTTTAGGGTTACGGCCGAATGTCACTGCTGACGAGAGCGTTTGTTGCTTTGCTACTGATGATGGGTGTAACAAAAAGATCGTCATTTGATTTGTATTGGTCAAATGACTTTCATTGAGATGCAAAGGAAAAGGACTCTTCGTTTGTTGGTTTTATTTTTAAATTAAAAAAAAAATTTTTAATCGTTTTTTTCATCTTTCCATGCCTCTCTTCCTGTCACATCTAACATGTACACAAACAAATTTTATATCATCAGATTCATCATTCATTTATATCTATTCAGTCCAAAAATTAGAGCAGTTGACCAAAAAACTAGAATTTACAAGTCATCCACTATAAAAAAAGGGGGTGTTGTGAAAAAGAATGCAGCTGCAGGGCACATTTTCGGGAAAACAATGCAGCGTGCTAAAGGATAAGGTCCTATCAAACACAGGATTTCCTGGTCTGTTAGTGATAATTAAGCGCAGAAATAGACTAAATGATGACACGATCACATCATTTTTACAGTGCAAAATAAACTCAGACAAATATTGTTTGAGTTTTAAAATAAATGAAGACCTGTTTTAAAAGGCAAGTCCCCATGCCTCTATGATGCAGCTGTAGGCCTAATTGAAATTTTTTTACACGAATTAACTCTTTTGATACGTTTTTTTCTTTTTTTTTTTTTTTTTTTTTTTTGTACAGGTTTTGCTGGTCTTTGTACAGGGTTTTTGAATTTTTTGTACAGGTTTTTCATCTCCGAGGTGTGGCATGTATGGTATTCATTCATTCATTGTTTTCACTGAGGAAACAAAAGTATTCATTCATTCATTGTTTTCACTCGGGGAAACAGAAGTTTTCATTCAGGAAACAGAAATATTCATTCATTCATTGTTTCACTCAGGAAACAGAAGTATCCATTCATTGTTTTCACTCAGGAAACAGAAGTATTCATTCATTCATTGTTTTTACTCAGGAAACAGAAGTATTCATTCATTCATTGTTTTCACTCAGGAAACAGAAGTATTCATTCATTCATTGTTTTTACTCAGGAAACAGAAGTATTCATTCATTCATTCATATTTTTCTCTCAGGAAACAGAAGTATTCTTTCATTCATTGTTTTCACTCAGGAAACAGAAATATTCACTCATTTCTTTGTTTTCACTCAGGAAACAAGTATTTATTCATTCATTGTTTTCACTTAGGAAACAGAAGTATTCATCCACTCAGTGCTTTCACTCATGATTAATGCATCCTTATTTTAGACAGGATGTGGCTTGTTTTAAATGTCGATTTGTTCTTGTACATTGTAGATAACTATTTCCAAATGTGTTTGCTAAATCTGAAACCAGTAAACATGACTGAAGCATTTTTCATGCATCTGACATTACTGTATGTGCATTTGGTTTGAAAACCATTTGTTGTATAACCATTTCTTGCTCCTTAGATCATGAGCATCACTACTCCTAAAGGAAAGGAACACTTTATATCTGCTGCTTTTCCTAGTGCCTGTGGTAAGACAAACTTGGCAATGTTGAACCCTAGCCTTCCAGGCTTCAAGATCCAGTGTGTAGGTAGGTTACTTATACAGCAACAGTAACCATATTCTCAAATTCTCAGTAAATGTTTTTACTGTGTAGGGACCATTGTTTTTGTGTTATTAACTTCTTAAAGCTCATGGGTCACTGTAATAAAATTGTGTTTCAGTAATAAAATTAAACAAAGATACAAATAACATTACTCCTTTCTCTCCCAAGGGGCATCATCATACCACAGAATGGGTAAGAGAACACCAAGACCATTTAAAAAAATGATGCATATCATCAGCTATCTAGACGAGAAAGGTCACCATTTTTCACCTTTACACTTGACACAACAGATTGAGATACCATCTATCTTCTTCTTCTTCTTTGATCCTTAGCCGCCGACCGTCAAAGCAGTCAGTGGCCATTACGCCTGGTGGCGTCTTGTAGGGCAACAACAAATTGATTCCACTTTGCTCGGTCGGCGGCCATCCTTCGTACAGTGCCCCAACTCTGGTTCATTCTTTGCATCTCAGCCTCCACAGTCCTCCGCCAAGTTGTTTTTGGTCGGCCTCTCTTTCGTTTTCCTTCAGGGGTCCATAGCATAGCTGTTCTTGTGATGGCATCGGGGTCTCTTCTGAGGACATGGCCAACCCAGCTCCAGCGTCAGCCAGCTATGATGGTGTGCATGTCCTCTTGCTTGCTCCGAGTAAGCAGATCTTGGTTGGTGATGATATTCGGCCAAAAGATTCGGAGAATTTTTCTTAGGCATGTTGTGTGAAAAGATGACAATTTCGACATTTCCTTCTCTGTAACTCTCCAGCAGAGAAACAATGAAAATAAAATAAAAATAAAATCCCATCTATACAAATACAAAATTGGTACAACAGATCTCTGCACCTGCGGCGCCAGCCTGATGACAGCTGAATGCCTGCTGCAGTCCTGCCCAACCTACAGCAGTGAACGGAGTAGCATATGGCAACAACCCACTTCTGTCAACGAAAAACTGTTTGGAGATGTCGGGAACCTTGAGTTGACTACTGCCTTTATCAGAGTTATTGTTATTGTTAATCAGAATCGACCTCACTGCACTCCTGGCAAACCCATAGGTGCTCAATCTCCCTCAGCAAATGTCGAAGAGTATGAATGCTAATAGCATGCTGGTTGTACATACGATGGATGCATCCTTTCTCATGTCCATCTCTGCTAGTCCCACGTTTGATGCCAAACTCCAAGAGTCTCAGCCTTGTTGATTCATCCATTGCGGTGTCATTATCCAGCAGGCGATCATTAATTGCCCTTAGTATCTCTCCCTTATCCATGTTCAGTGTCCCCACTATGGGTGCTCTCGAGGCCAGTCTGTCAGCTCTCTCATTGCCACGTACCCCTGCATAACCAGGACAGTAGATCCACACCAGTTCTTCAAGACTTGAAGATTCTATTGATGTTTTCCATTCCTGCCGCAGCCATACGTTCTGAACTTTCCAAAGCATGGCTTGAGAGTCTGACAATATATCTGCCATGGTTGATGGAGTTTCAGACAGCCACCTCAGTGCTGCAGTAACTGCCTCTACCTCCATTCTCATGCTGGAGGTTGTTGTCATGTAGGCTCCACTCTGTTCAGCGATGATCCTGCCCTTTATTCTCGCAGAGAAGCGCCATCCTGATTTCTCATCATGCACATCATGTATACACAATGGGGTCATCATCCCCAGCATGAACACTTATCAGCTGATTAATCTCCAGCTCTGCTTTTCCATTGCCCCAGGATCTGCACTCTCTGCCAAGGCTAATGATAACCTGCTGGTAGTTTATCCAGTTCTCCCCT
Source organism: Oreohelix idahoensis (assembly GCA_024509875.1). Taxonomy (NCBI): domain Eukaryota; kingdom Metazoa; phylum Mollusca; class Gastropoda; order Stylommatophora; family Oreohelicidae; genus Oreohelix; species Oreohelix idahoensis. The sequence continues at coordinate 3,627 of JAMPIV010005864.1, read as the reverse complement.
GACTTACTCCACTCTTCCCCTTGGGATACATTTTCAACCCTGGTCACCTGACCAATCATAGCCTCTGCCTGTGCCATCCATGACACCCACCTTTTGATTCTTGCTCCTTTGATGTCAGCTGCGTTCTCATGTAGGGGGTGTCTTTTGTTGGAGGTTACCCGCATATAGGCTTTTGCCTGGGCCATCGCATATCTGGATCTAATCGACAGCAATCCGAGCATGTATCTCATTGTCACAATGGGGGTATCACGCGTACAGCCTAAAACTAGTCGCATCCCTTCATTTTGAATGCGTTATTTATCAGTCATTAATGTGGAAGTCTGATGGTGAACGAGGAAGAAGATACCATAGAATTTGTTTTCCTGAAAGGTAAAAGAAGTGTCCTTTTTGTTATGGAAAGATTGAACCCTTCCAGTAATTGATATATTGATCACCAGTTATTGATGGCTGTAGTGAAGAATATTTGGTACACTTCGATCATATCTTATGTGAACTTATGCGAATTCAGCTTGACGCTGTTAGTTGGCCAAAGGGGTAAAATTATAAGCAGCTTTCATTGTAAATTATTCTAACTATTTACAGGAAATTGTTTTATAAATACATATTTATCAGCACTATTTAAGAAAATCAAATCCCAAATAAGGCCAAAAAAAAAAAAAATTGAATGCACAGAAATAATAATAAAAATGAAGATGAAATATGCTGTGTATATGGTAACTTGGTGAAAGTCACTTTTATGTATTCAGTTTCAAATTCTTGCCCTGCACATGTTATCATATTGGTTTTGTGTGTTATTTTGGTGTCATATTGGTGGAAAAACAATGCTACAGTTTCTGAAGCTTATGGGAAGTCCCATGTGGATGGTTCCAGTGTATCATTGTTTCATAAAATGTATTTAGTAGATCTTAGTTTCGTGTTGTCTGTTTCTGTTTTGCCTTCCTGCACCTGTTCAAGTAGACAAAGTTATAAAACGTTCCTTTTCAACAAATCATCCAGATCTGCGCAAACACCCTATTTTGACTACATACATTTTATGACTACGCAGTGTCCTCAGAACCCAACCACCATTTAAAGATGCAATTGATTTGTATAAAGGTATCATTTTAGTGTGCAAAACCAGACTTTGTCTGAAATATTTAATTTTGCACACAAAAATGCTTTGGAAATGAATGGAGCCAGGCTGCTAGTAGATGCTGTAGGGTGCTCATATTAGAGAGTGAGGGATTGGGACTGTGATCTTACTATAAAACGGAAGTGTCTTTAGGTGTGAGAATGACGTAAGTTAAATTAACAAGTTATGGTCAGCGAGTGTTATGGAAGTGTATTACAGCGATTAATGGAACACGCTGTCAGACAAATATTGTGAGTGCTTGGATATAATATTCTTAGAGATGCACTTGGTTTGAGATTTGCATGATAGTTCTATCTATATTCACATTTGTAACTTGCCAGAATATTTATGAAGAGACTGGATTGTATGCTGAAATGTCTTTGCGAGAGTACTAATTGCTGTCATTGTCATGATGCGCAAAATTTGGAAGCTAGTTTTTTTTTTTACATTCCAATAATTTCTCCTATTAAACTGAATGCTAATAATTACCTTTCCTTACTTACTTAATCGTTCCCCTTCTACCGTGAGGTGTAGAGGTTTGGAAGAGAGAGTGCCAGACTATCCTATCGGCTGTCTTCCTCCTGGCCTGGTTCCATTCTAGTCCTCGGTCCTTCAAAGATTGTCTAATGTTGTCCTCCCAGCGGACTCTGGGTTGTCCTCAGGGTCTGGATCCTTGGCTCTTTGTTTCCCATGCTTGTCGTGGTATCCGATCTTCTCCCATTCTGCAGACATGGCCAAACCATCTTAATTGGGACTGTTCTACTTGGGTCTGCAGGGGGTAGGATTTAAGGCCTTGACGTATCGTCTGGTTGCGTACCATGTCTCTTCTTGTTACTTCAACCACCTTCCTCAGATACCTCATTTCTGAGGTTTGGATCTGGCTTTTATGGGTTGTAGTCATTGCCCATGACTCGCATCCATATGTCAAGACTGGGACATAGGTGGAGCGGTATACAGCCATCTTCGTTTTCTTACCAACCTCTCTCTTGCTGAGGAATCCTCGATTTATGGCCTGAAAAAGTCTCCCAGCTGCTGCTTTTCGAGTGTAATTACCTTTCCACCAATAAAAATTGCAAAGGGGTCATTAGAAGAAGTATTGGAACATGAAATTTAGGTCATAATGTGTTCTGGGTTGCGTTGGCTGCCATCTGGGGAAAATTGCCACCTTTCCAACCAAGTTCTAGTCTATGTATGCAAACTGATTCATATTCATTTGTTAAATAGTTGAAATAAATGAGGAATCTTCACCATAAGAAGTATAATAGTCTAAAGAAAGAATATACAAAAGAACATGGTAATTGTAAAAATAATATTTGAAGTAAGTTAATGTAACACATTATGTGCTTGTTATGTTGTCTGGTTGATGTGACAATGTGTTGGTACTATATGGACATTGCAAAGTTATTCTGTTGTTATTCTATTGTGTTTATTACTTGAAAGCTGACACATGTTTCTTGTTCAATAGGTGAACATTTGAACATGAATTTGAGGCTATACATTTTAGATCGGTCAGTAGGTATATTGAAACATTTCAAGCCTTGGTAAACTGGTTTTAATTTTGCGTTCACAAATTAGCCCATATTTTTAAATTATTGAAATAGCCCAAACTGTCTTCATTCCACACAACCTGCCTAAGGAAAATTCTTCAAATTTTCTGGCAGAAGACTATCACCAACCAAGAACTGCTGACTCAGATCCACCAAGAAGATAAGTGCACCATGATGTAACAGGTAGACACTGGAATTGGGTTGGGCACATCCTCAGACCCTGCCCCCATCTCCAGAACTTCCATGCTATGGACTCAGAAGGAAAGCGAAAGAGGGCCAATCAAAAGCAACCTGGTGGAGAACTGGAAGCAAGGATACAAAGTATGAACCAGAACTAGGACACCACACGAAGGATGGCTACCGACAGAGTAAAATGGAGACAGTTTGTTGCTGCCCTACAAGATGCCACCAGACATGGTGGTCACTGATTGCTCTGTCAGTCACCAGCCAAGGACCAAAGAAGAAGAAAATTGAAATAGACAAGAAATCATCCATCATCACAACAAGTATAAGAGTGTTAATAAAATATAAATAAAAGGAAACATTGTAGATGCTTTCTTATTTCGTGTTATACCTTGTTCTGTTGATGTCTGGTCACAGTGCCCCAATGTCAGTCTGTTGTGGCATTGCAACAAGTCAGTCCTGTTGTATGGTTGTGAAACATAGAGAAATACAAAAACATCTACCAAGAAGGTACAGACTTTTCATAAATGGATGCATAGAATAGAAGGATTGAAATGATACTTCAAGATCACCAAAGTGGAACTGATGACAAGGAATGAGATGAGTGCCAGTGTAACAAGAGATGAGAAGAAGTCACTGGCGATGGGTAGGACACACATTGAGAAAAAGCTGTTGATAGCATTACAAGGCAGTTCTTTTTTTCTAGAATCCCTAGGGTAAAAGAGGTGGACCAAAGAATATATGGAGAAGAGAACTGGGGACAGGCATGAAAGGAATGAGGAAGAC